>BRYA01000009.1:68942-84953 GCA_030267965.1 Triparma columacea | reverse complement strand
GAGATAAAAATCAACGATAGGACAAAATATAGCCAGTGAAAGCCTGGAAAAGTGTTATTATTGTCATTGTTGTCCGCCTTACCTTAAAGGAAGCTATCTAAATGGAATTCTGGAATTGGACCTGGAATTAAGACTGAAATTGGGATTGGGAAATAAATCAACTTTGTACACACACACCCACTCCCCACTTAGACTTCTTTGGGGATTAGGATTAAGAAGGAGAACTCATGCTAGGGGTGCGCGATGCGCGATTAGGCAGCTTCCTAAACGTCTAAATAAAACTATTTCAAATATTCAAATGCAATGTGTGTTGCCTTCCGTGTGCGCGTCACACTGTGTACTCGCCCCTGACTTATGCGTGAACATCACGCGCTTCTTTCGCGGTTGGGGGGTGAGAGGGGCAATGCTTTTCGAACCTCACCTCTTCCTTCTCTTGGACAGTGAGAATCTGCGAACACTCTGCACAGCAGGCGCACCAGGAAGATTGAGCCAACGAGCAACATCGGGGCGACATTTGAACCCAATTCCCTCCTTCGATAAGAATCGCCATGTTCCTGACCTATAGCGTCTAGCAGACCAGCCCTCGAGTGAATCTCGCTTCCCACCACATGAGATGACATATGTGGCCAGCTTCTCAAGGTACTCCTTACACTCCTTATGCGACGCAATATTTTCGATAGTGCGCTGCATCGGGGCACCAGGGAGCTGGAGCCAACGAGCAACATCGGGGCGACTTATGAACCAATTTCCCTCCTTCGAACAGTAGGTCCATCCTCCTGACGGGTGACGTGTAGCAGACCATCCGTTGACGAGATCTCGCGTCCCACCACATAAAACGACATACGAGGCGAGCTCCTGAAGGGCCTCCTGACGCTCTGTAGATGTGGCACCTGTCGGAATTTCATTACTCTTCTCATTACTCTTCTCAGCACTCTTATTTTCCCGTGTTGGTGCGAAGTCCTTGAACAAGTCATGACACAATTCCTCCACCTCCTCATCTTCCTTGTTGTTGTTGTCTTTGCTAGTGTCGTCGTCATCTTCAGAGATTGAGAACGTGTCTGACACCTTATCATAGGTGATCACCGTGTATTTGACGTTCATGACCTTTTCGTTGTGTGATTGAGGGTGTTATGATAGCAATGAGACTGTGTTAAAGAGACTAAATAGCTCAGGAGGGTTAGTGTTAAGCAATTCTGGGAGAATTGCTTCAAAATCCAGATCAAAATGGGTTGTCTGAATTCCAAGCCTCCAGCTGTTAATACGCCGTCAAATGACAATACACAAGCACAGAGTCAATCTGAACATGTTTCTACACCTCAATATAGTCATAAAGATGCCAAACTCTTAACTCCACCAACAGTAAGTCACTTCTTCACTTTCATTTTCGGGTTTGGATAGAGATTGGTTGAATTTCTCTCACATACACTCACAACACTCACATACACTCATATACACTCACACATATACACAACATGCACGCACAAAACACACACACACACACACAAAACAAACAAAACACGCAGCAAAATAGCCTAATAATGAAGAGAGAAAGAGACAGAGACAGAGGTGAGAAGATATGGGAATGCAGAGGGATTTGAAACACTGTCGACAACACCACGTATGTCCTATCTTTCAACCCTAAAACACCCCTGCTATCCCCCCCCTTCGTCAACAATAATAGATAACGCAGGCGACCCCACCTCCCCCGGTTCCTTTACCTTCCCCTCTCCCATGCCTATCCCCCCCCCCTCCTCCGTTCTTCCCCCCCGTTCCTCCACCCGTTCCCTCCGTTATTCCCCCCCCCCCCCAAAACAAACCTCAATATCAGTTCCCCCACCTTCAGGTCTAACAAACAGCGGTTCAGTGATAGGTCTAGACACGATGATATCCTCAAAACGCGAGTCCTCATTCCTAGCGAACGTCGTTCATCTCGAGCCCCCATTATGCGGTCGTAAAATCGAGGAGGTATACTCCGGCGTGCACTCCGGTCCGATAATAGGGAGCGGGGTTAGTGGGGTTGTTAGACAAGTCGTGCATAGGACGAGCGGAGCTGAGTATGCGGTTAAGTGCATGAATTTGACTACTATTAGGAGGGGGTTTGCACTTAAACAACTCAAGGAAGAGGTGAGGGTGGAGGATGGGGGGGGGGGGGAGACGGGGGTTTGAAAGTTCGGAGAGAAGGGGGATATAACGAGGTCGAAGAATTAAATATTGTTCGCTTCCCAATGTAGATCCCTTTCCCTCAAACAACAACAAAAACAACGACCAAACGTTCGCTGAATTCACCCTCTCGCCCTTCCTCTTTCGCCTTCGTTGCCCTTTTCATAGGTTCAAATTCTGGTCTCTCTTGACCACCCCAACATCGTCAGGTTAGAGGAGGTCTACGAGAGCAAGGCAAGTTACGTTGTACTTTAAGACGTTGCTAAGAATCCCGAAAGTTTATCTAATCCCCTATCCCCCCCCCCCCCCCTCCGCAGAGCGAGATCTACCTGGTCTTTGAGCAGCTCACAGGTGGCGAGTTGTTTGACCGTCTTGACGAGCAGCCCGACTACCACTACACCGAGACCCTCTGCGCCCACCTCGTCCAGCAAATGCTATCCGCCGTTCGGTACTGCCACGAGAGGGGTATAATCCACCGTGATCTAAAGCTCGAGAACTTCATATTCGAGGACAGGGCTGCTGGTAGCGAGCTGAAGCTGATTGACTTTGGACTCTCCAAGCACTTCGAACACGGGGACGTTCAACACGAGGCCGTAGGGACACCCTACACCGTCGCCCCCGAGGTAATCCTTGGTTCCTACAACAGCAGTTGCGACATTTGGGCCGTTGGTGTTATCACGTACCTCCTCCTATCCGGTGACACCCCTTTCGGTGGATGCGGGGGGGAGAGCTTGGAGAAGGTTAGGGAGAACATCCTCAAAGGCAATGTCGACTTCACTCCCGAGGAGATATGGGGGGGGGTCTCAGACGGTGCTAAGCAGTTCATTAGGGACCTCTTAAGAGTCGACCCTAGCCTTAGACCGGGGGCCGCAGAAGCTCAGAACCACCCGTGGATATCGTCGTTCGCGGCTAAGAGGGGTGAGGGAACAGGCGCGTGCTGCCTGTCTGCAAAGACCGTCCAGAACCTGGTGACGTTCAAGTCGTACGGTAACATGAGGAAGCTGATATGCGAGATAATATCCTTCACTTTAATGGCGGAACAAATCAGAGGACTTAGGACGGAGTTTGAAATGGCAGACGAGGAGGGGAGCGGGGAGATTAGCCTGCAGGGACTTAAGAGGATACTTAAGAACAGCGCGGGGAGCGGGAACATGGGGGCGTTGACGGAGGAGGAGGTCGGAGCTATTTTCGAGAACCTTAAAATGTCCAAGGTGAGGGGCACACAAGCGCATCCCAACATGCATACGTTTTACACCACCACACTTAACGCCAAACCCCCCTCCTCCCCCCCCCCCCCTCTCCTCCTTCCAGCACCAGCAGAACGTCCACTACCACGAGTTCATCGCTGCCTGCCTCTCCCAGTGTGAGATCGACGACCGCAACCTCCTCCTCGCCTTCGAGCGCATGGACTCCGAGCGCAAGGGTTACATAACCGTCTCCAACGTCCGCGACCTCATGGGGTGCGACGCTACGGAGGAGGCGGTGGAGGAGATGTTCAAGGACGCTAAGACGAGACTGAGGGAAACGGGGGTCGGGGGGAACGATAAAATCACGTTTGAGGACTTTGTCAAACTCATGAAAGGACAGGACGGGGAGAGGAACAGCCCGGCGCTAAAGCCCGCGGTTAGCAGGCAGTACACCTCGGACTCTGAGGGTGACAACCTACTAGGTGCCACGGCGGCTGGGTTCGTCAACGGGATTTGCGGCGAGGGGGGCATCGACGACAGTTTCTACCTCGACGCCCCCCAGACCTTATCAGAGCAGTCAGCCCTCCCCCCCCCCGCCGCCTCGGCCCCGGTTAAGAGGAGGGAGAAGTCTAAGTCCTTCGACGACACGCACCTAGACAGGAGGAGGCAGGACTCCAGCTCCCCCGTACTTCACCTCGGCCGTGTCTTTAGACGCGCTAGGGAGAACTCACTCGAGGTCCTTATCGTCGGAACGTTATCAGAAGGTGACGATGGTGGGGGGGGTGCAACACCGTTGAAGGAGAGTAGGAGGATATACAGAAGTCACAGGCAGATGAGGATAGCCATACTTGAGGCGTCTAGAAGGTTCGAGGAGAAGACGCAGAAGAGGGACGGAGGGCCTACTCTTACGATCAAGAAAACACCACCGAGACAAGGGTTCTTGAAAACTATTAAAGGGAGTGAGGAGAGGGAGGAGGATGAAATACTTGAACTACCTAACAAGGAGGGGGGGGAAGAAATGAAGAAGGAGAGGAAAATGAGGATTAAGGTCATGTCGGATATTAGCGGGATGATGTAGGGAACTAGGGGTTGATGGGGGGGGGGTTGACATGAAGAGACGGGGTGGTGGGGATACATGAAAATGAATTTTGAAATTTTGAATTTTAAAAGGGTTTCTTTGTGTTGCGGACTCTCTCTCTCTCTCTCTCTCTCTCTCTCTCTCGTTGGAGAACCCCCTCCGCTTAACAGAAAACACTAGCTGTTTCGTCTTACTCAAAACGTTGGTGTTCGCTTACCTACTCTTCGTTGAGCTGTCCCTTTTTCCATCTCGTACTTGGCCTTCTCGTTTTCCCACTTCGTGGCGACAATATGTAGGTGCTTCTCCGCTCTCCCAGGTGTCTCCGTGTCTTCGATTTCGTCGACAGCCAGCGAAGGTACCTTCGTCTTCTTCGTCTTATCTTTCGATCTTCTCTTGCTCTGTTTTCCCTTTTTTTCGTTGTCTCCCTCCTCCACGACAATGCTGTTCTTCAAGGTTTGGCGTCTATGGTGGATCCTCGATATGTCCTTCTCAAGGTCGACCTGCTGGGACTCGATGTCACTGTTGTCTGAGTACGTCGACACGATCGAAGAGGATTCTGACGTGTATCCCGCTCGATCCTCGACCCCGTCAGAACCGTCCTTCCCGCCATCACCGTCACCCCTGTCGCCCTCGTTCTCCCACTTTCCGTCGAGTCCGCCTGAAAGCATGTTGTCGGAGTAGACCGTCTGGGCGGGGGCGGCCGTAAGGGTCTCGACGAGGTGCTGGTTGTCGAGCATGCAGATGGGTATGAAGGCGCTCAAGTGAGCGTCGACTAGCCACTTCCTAAAATCCTCCTTCTCCTCGTAGAGCTTCTCGTCGAAGGCACCTGGGTCCATGATACCCCTCTTCTTATTGCTCTCGTTGATTAGTCCCGCCTGCATGAGGCCGATGTCTGAGTAGGCAAGCTTGAAACGTTTGATGCAGCTTCTGTGGAAGTCGATGGAAGGGATGAGGGAAAGGAAGGAGATGATGGAGGGGGTGTACATGTTCTTGAGGAGGAGGACGAGGCTGACGAGGAATATCGACATGTATAACGCCGACATGACGACGTTAAAGAGGAAGGGCCATCTCATCCCTCCGGCGTCGAACATCGGTCGGTAAACTAGGATGAGCTGCCTCCTCCAGAGCGGCGTCGTCACGAGAAAGTAGACAAGGGTGCAAGGGAGGACGAGGGGGGAGATTATCGTAAATGTCAGGGCGCAGAGGAGGACGACGCTGCTGTCGACGTAGAGCCTGAAGGGAAGCGGGCCCCCCATCCCGCCCCCCTGGCTGCACCTCATGCAGCAGTTGCACCGGAACAGCTTGAAGAGATGGGCGTTGAACTGGAAGAGGTACTGCAGGGGGATGACGATTAGGGTCCGAACCAAAATCCAATTCAGCCAGACGGCGGAGCTCGTGGTCGGCAGGTCTGTGGCGATCTTAGCCACCACCTCCTCAGCGGAGGAATTGATAAAAAGGTCTCCCGTCTGTGGGGGAGTTGTGTGGCAACGACGACGGGTAGTTAGGAGGGCGCGTTTGACGCACGTTACACACTTGCTTCTCCTCAACCTGTTACGATCCTCACCTCGCCAAATTGAAATAGGTTCAGGGTAATCGTGGCTAGGAAGCTACCGGTGAAGCACGTGAGTAGCATGAAGCCCCAGTAGTACTTGAGAGTGTGCCTCTCGGCCTCGTTCAGGGAAGCGGAACCGGAGCCAAAGTTCGATATAATCTTGAAGAGGTAAGGGGCTACGGAGAAGAAGATGGACTGGAGGAGGGCGGGGAAGAAGCCGAGGAGGGTGTTCTGGAACCAGAGGGGCAGGCTCTCGAATCCGTTCTTCCCAAAGAGCCACCCTGTCCAGCTGTCAATGTTCGTGGTTGTCAATTCCGCGATTTTGGCGATTGGGATCGTGTATAGGGTGTAGACGATGAAGAGGCAAAAGTAACCGATATACTTGCGGAGTTTCTTCTGGCGCACGTTGAGGGAGAGTGTTACGGGCCTGCAGCAGTTCCTGCACGTTTTCAGGTCGAACGGGGCGGCGTCGGAGAGGGGGGTTACGGGGAGTGACCTCATGGTGAACCATCTGCTACTGCCACGACCGTCGATGTTGCAGTTCCTCGCGGTGACGGCGGCCTGCCTAGATGTGAACGTCACGACGGCGTAGGACCCGCCGTTCACGAGGAAGTCCTCACTCACGAGTTTCTTGAACTTCCTCCTGAACCCAAACCTCCTCTGGCATATAAAATCCTTGGCCTGCCTAACTCTCTCGCAGAACCGCTGCTTCGTCGTCGCCACCACCTTTCTCGTCGTAGCCTGAACGTCCAGGTTCCACCTCCCGACGTGTGGCTCGTGCTCTTCCCCGTTGTCGCTGTAGGCGTCCTCGTTGTTCGCGAGGGGCGTCCTAGCCCTCCCAGGCGAGAGAGCGCTTGACTGGGCGAAGAGGATCCCGTCGGTCGTGAGGGAGAAGACGGCGGGCTGGGTTGGGGTTCTGTCCTCCAAAACCCCGTCGTCGGTGTCGTAGTCCACGTAGTTCCTGTCGTCGCTTGCCATGCTGTCGTTGAGTAGGAGTGGAGCTCTCTTCTTATTCTCCTCCTTCTCCTTCTGAGTCAGCCTCGAGATGACGCTTTTCTCTGTCTTCAATATGTCCCTCAGTACATCTTTGCTATTGATTCCTTGCTGTCCGGACAAGGGGGACATGGGCAAGGTGCTCGTTTTCTGTAGCTTGTTGAGGTTACGAGGTGAGGGGAGGATAAAGATGGAGGACCTCTTGAAATTATGGGAGAGGGCCGCGCCTTCATCTGACGCCGATGCCGAGGAACGGATGCGTTTGGGGACAGAATTAGATCGGCGCCGACGAGTGGTCACGTTGTCTTCGGTCTTGGTCCTGCAAAGAGAGAAGCAAAACAAGGAGGAGCGAGCGAAGCGACGATCGAAGGGGTGTTTATCTAGGTGAGAATCGAGGAAACAAAGAAAGATTTTTTCGTGGTCCTGCCCTTCGCTCTTCTTCCAACCTCGCTCACCTCTCGCGGGGGGACCCCCCCATCGGTGGTAAGTCTATCCTAATCTCGTGGGTCGCGCCTGGGTGGTATATAACGTTGTCGTGGGCTTTAATGGCACCGGACTCCCTCACCTCGATGGAGGGATTTTTTTCATCAACGTTAACGCTAGAGGGGCTTGCCCCGATATCGAGTTCCAGATTCTCGTCAAAGTGTTTCATCTCATCCATGAATATTTTTGAGGGTCGAGGGTTGTGGTGGAACGGCGATAGGTGCGGGTGTCGCCAGTCGTCTGAGGGTGAGTTTGGGAGGGAGTAAGAGGAGGAGGGTGCCAGGTCCAGGTTTAGCACCCGCGGTTTTAGCTTCGTGTCGGTGGAGGGCAGGTGGACGCTGGAGCCCAAGGTCGTGCTATCCCGGGCACCCTTTTTGAACGGCGTCGGCTTGATAGTGCTCCCTAGGTTGATCATGGTGTGACTCCGACCGTGGTGGGCGTTCTCCTTCCCCTTCAACTGTGTACTTGACGGGATTACGCTATGGTGGTGCCCGTGTCCGTGCCCAAATTGTCCGTAGCTGGTCAACTCCAGGTCGTTGTCCTTTCTGTCGAAGACCGCCGCAAGGTTGAGTTCGTCTGACATTTTTCTGTTGCGTTTGTTTCTCGTCTTCGCCTCGGTCTTGGAAGGAGTGCGCTGGTTCTGAGGTGTGAGGTGGTTCTGTTTGGCGATCGTCGTGTTCTGCGTCTTGCGCAGGCTGTGGCTCGCCATGAGGACGATCTCCAGCAGCTCGCTCTCGAGGTCGATCAGCTCGGCCGTGCTCCAATTCTTTATCTTCTCCTCGCTGCAGCCGAGCGGGCAGCACATGGCGCTGCTCTGCGCGAGCTCCCTGCTGTACATGGCCGTCATGCCCTTCCCGTGCCACTCGATTGCCTCGAACGGGTCCGTTAGGTACTTGTTGCCCATCTCCTTCAGACCTTCCGAATCCTCATAACCCCTCTCCTCCAGCAGTCCCCGAACGTACTTCAGCCTCCTCTGCGCTCCGATGCTTGTGTACCACTTCCTCCAGCTCTTCGCCAGGCACTTTGAGTCCGGCATAATTGAGACTGCGGCGACGGAGGAAGTGTAATGCTCCTCGCCTGGGATAGCGCGGTCGAACATGGCTGAGGTCACGGCGAGCTGCCACTCGGTCGTGGGGATGGAGTTTATAATGTTGCAGATCTCGTCCTTCTCCTTGTCTGAGCCGAAGCCTTCCCTGTGCGCCCCAACGACCTCGACAGGCTTGGAGGGAAGGTTCCCGATCAAAACGGAGTAAAGCTCGACGGAAGGGGCGGTCTCTGGCTGCTCGGGGTTGCTGAGCCAAGGCATGTTGCTACGGTTTTTGTTCAGGAGCCTCTGCGTGTGCGTGTGTGTGTGTGTGGTGAGTGAGTTGCGTACATTCCTTCGCTTTAAAACCCGCTCTCTGCCTTCGCTTACCTGTTCCTCGCAGTCCCCCAGTTCATCGATTTCGTCTTCCGCCTCTCTCCTGTTCCCGAAGTGGTCCCCCTCCAGGTACCACTTCCTCCTAAGCTTCAGGCACGCTACCCACTCCAGCCAGAGGAGTCTACAAACTATAATTATCATCAAGTAGAGGGTCATTGTGAGGAGGAAGGGGCGGAAGGATGGGGACGTGAAGCCGGATAAGGGGTCGGTGTTTCGGCTGGGTAGGTTCGCGACCGTTGTTACTTCGTAGTCTGTTTTTGGGCACGTGGCAGGGTCGCTAGAGGTGAGAAAGCAGTCTGAGGTATAGTTTAGGGGGAGGACGAAGATTATTGACATTAGGGTCAAGAGGAAGGTTATCTTCAGGCAGAGCTCGTGGAAGCGAAGGAAGATTATCCCGTCAAGGTTCACACGGAGCTTGGGGCCAAGGTGGCCCAAGGAGCGGGTCCCGGTGTTCGGGATACCTATGACAGCGACGAGAGCACCGATGAGTGTAGAGAGTCAAACATAGGGGGGTGTTAGTTTAGAGTTTCTATGCATCAGATGTTAGAATTGTATTTCTCTCCTCTCTCCCATTCTCACCTTTCAGCATTTCGTTGTAGCTCCACTTCATTACCAGGAATGTCCATCCGAACGCCCAGCCTCCCATATTTCTGACCTCAGTCGGGCGGGTGCTAGCGCGAGGGGAGAGGAGGGGAGTGCCGAGGTTGAAGGAGAGGGTGAAGAGGAGGAGGATTAGGATGCAAATGGGTACAGAAATGTAGAGCGTGTACGCTATGGAGATGAGCTGAGGAGGTGGTTGGGGGTGGGGTCGGTCAGTGATGTAGGAATAGGTTTGCAAGGAAGAATGTCTTGCTCTCGTTTTGGACTTGTTTGTTTAGGCTCGTTTGTTTTCGGCTTGTTTCCGAATTGTTTGTATTTAGATGACTGAAAAGCCATCTTGTGGCCTCAATATAATTCCTGAGTGTGTTTATCTGTATATTCTGCCCGTATTTGAAGAGTATTTTGTCCCTATTTTCAAACTTTCCCGATGGATATTTATTTAACCCCTATTCACTCACACAAGACAACACATACACACACACACAAGACAACAGGGTAGCTAAGGGATTACTCAAACAAACGATGTCGACGATTGTCCGTTTTCTCACCTGCATCTCGCCCCTACAGTGCTCTAAATGAAAAAAGGGAAAATGGGGAATCTTGGTGCGGAGCAGCTTCGATTTCGGTCGACCAAAACCTCACTCTTTTCAGAAACAAATCAAAACCTGTGATTCTTCGTTCTACGCTTCGTTCTACGCTTAAAAGATACTCTATACACCAATAAAGGTTAATATTAAGACCGAATCTTCACTAATATACAAATATATTCACGTCTAAAGCCTAGAATCAAAGATATAGAAAGTTGTCCTCTCGCCCAATTGTGACATGAGTGGCAGTTCTCGTCTCCTCGTGATATTCCTCATCCTTGACTTTCTTCAATTGATTCTTACGTTCCAAAAGTCCTGTATTATACAAAATAAATATCACATCACTCAAAACAAACCCAACAGCCACCACCACACCATCTACAAAACCCGACTACATTCTGGGAAGGGCTTTGGCCAACGACAATCAAAAACAACGAAGAAAGGATTCGGTGGTGTCAAGTCTGCGTCTGCTGATTCCAAAACACCAACGTCTACGCTGACCCTGGAGTCCTCGATTGAGCTTTCTCTCTCCCACATTTCCTCCCACCCCTCAATTTACACTTCCCCCACCCCTGAGGATCTCGACCTGTACACAATGCTCCCGCCGCTCCTACGTTCCAAGTACCCCTCCAATGATCACGGTAGGATTCCTGATTTCCTAAAAGCCTATGTTCTCCTGAACCATGTGGAGGACGACTGCGAGCGTTTGAGAATTTTAGGGAAAGACTTCTCCAAGGACAATAAGCTCCGCCCCCCCTCTGACATCCATGCTTATATGCCTGGTGTCGGTGGTTCAGGTCCTTTCCTCGACCCTTCCTCGGTACCATTCTGCGAAGAAATAACGTCAAAGATGGATATCATCACTCAAGAGTTCGCCACCGTCCTCGACCACCTCTCCAACGACGAATCAGACGGCGTCGGCTTCAAATCCCTCACCTCCATGAACTACCAGTCCGGTTGGTCCACCCTTTGCACGCACGTTAACGGCCACCCCTCCCCAACATTTCCCTCCCACCTTACCCCCACTCTATCCGAAATCCTCTCCAAGATACCAGTAGCCGGTAGGATCTGCGGTTTCAACCGCCAGATGCCCTCCAGTGGTATAATGGAGCACACGGATGGGAACAACATGTGGCTTACCCTTCAGGTACCCCTCTCGTGCTCACCAGGTAAATCCAGCATAACGAACGGCGGGGTTAAGAGGACTTACAAGGTTAACGAGCCCATGCTTTACGACACTACTTTCCTACACTCCACATACAACGAAGGAGCGGAAGACAGGGTGGTCTTACACGTGGATTTTTGGAACACTCTAGACATGACTGCAGATGAAATAATGGGAATGACCTACATCTACGATCTCATGGGTATGTATCGAGGTGCCATGTACTAAGTTTAGAAATAAATAACCAAATTCAAGAGCTAAAACAAAACTTTGTGGTTCCTCTATTTCCCCCCCCCCCTCCCCCCAACCTCGTCGCACCAACCTTCGATAATCCCTCTCGCGCACTCGTCCCCTTTGCTCGCGTGCCACAGCACGATCTTCCCCAGTCCCCCAGTCCCCCTAAGTTCCTCCCTCCTACAATTCATAATTTTGACCTCGTTCAAAATTACACCTTTAACACCCGCAGGTACTTGCCCGTCCTTCGGCGTAAGCCACATCGCGCAGCACTGAAGGAAGGTCTGCCGAGAGTGTTTCCCCCCTTCCCTCATCATTTTTATTACGCGACTCTCTTCCCTACCCTCCCTCCTGCACCAGAGGTCGGACTTCCAAGCCTTGATAGCTGCACCCACGTACCCTCCCCCCCCTTCATTCACGGGCCGACCGCCACCGGGGGTCTTGAACATCGGGGTAGCTCTCCTAGGTACGGGTCGTCGTGCTGTTGAGGTGTGTCGCCTCGGTGTGGATGTATGTCTCCTTGGTGTGGTCGTTAAGGGTCCCCCCCCTTCGGAATCGCTGGAGTTGTCCAAATCGCTGAAGCTCCTCATGCCCTTCTTACCGCTCTTCTTGGCGTCGTCTTTACTTTTTACGGCCAAGGGGGTCTTGGGAGTGCTTTTCTTAGCGCTGCTCCCCCCCCGCTTTGTTCTAAATATCTCCTCGATTTCCTCCTCCTCATCCTCTTCATCGTCGTTGTCGTGTGTGTCCCACGTCCACTTCGGTGTGCCCCCGTCGTTCGCGTATTCCACGACTCCTCCTCCCACCCCCCTCCCAACTATCTCTAGCTCGAACCCCCCCGTCGGTATCGGTCTATCGTCGTCGCTCCAGTCCCCCTCGACCTCCATCAGCCCCTTCTTCCGCTTCTGCTTGAACTTAACCACCTGGTACTTTACGCTCTTCCTCTTGCAGACCGGGCACTCCTTCTTTATCTTGGACCACTTGTCTATGCACCCCTTGCAGAACATGTGTCCGCACTTTACGAGCTTCACCCCCGTCACCCTTGGCTGCCGCTGACCCTGGGGCGGGTTGAGAGGGTCGAGGCATACGTTGCATATCTCCTCGTCGTCCGATTCGGAGTCTGTGTTGTCGTCAACGTTGCATCCCTCAGCTCCGACGGCGACGACGACTGATTATTGGAGTGGTGGAGGTGGACTTGGTGTTGGTTTTGCTATTTTTTGAGGAGTTGCTAGTTTTTGAGGAGGACTTCACTTGTATCTTCTTACCCTTGCTGCTCTCTGACTTGGTAAGGGAGGAGTGTGAAAACTGCCTAGCCAAAGGTGGAGGCGGTGGGGTTTGGGGTGCTGGGCTTGAGGTTGAGAAGGATGACGACGACGACGACGACGATGATTTTTTCCTCTTAGGTGTGGTTTGTGCTTTGTTGGTAGACGATGAGGTGGACGCCGCATTCTTCCTTTTCTTGGGCTTGGGCTCCTCCTTCTTTGCATTCTTCTTTCCATCTTTCTTCGTCAGCTTCTTCTCTACGACCTCCACCTCCCCGTCCTCCTCGTCCTCGTCCTCCTCGTCGTCCTGTTCGATTCTCGTGATGTACCGAAAATGCGCCTCCTCTCCGACGTGCCCGACCCAAATTGTCCTCCCCGCCAACTTCTGCGAAAGAGGGAGATGAGAACGCCCAGCGAGGCAACGAGGGAAGGTGTTTTTAGTAATATAGTTGTTACATGAGTGGTGCCACCCCCCAATTCATTCTCACCTTTACGACGTTGTCTCCTAGTCCCCCGACCCCTGCCGCCTTCTTGCTACCGCCCTCCGGCACTATGAATCTGACTGTGAGAGCTGGTCCCATGACTACGGCTGCCTGTCCCCCCCCCCCCTTCTTCCCTCCCTTGCTCCCTTTATCCTTTCCCACCACATATGACGCCTGGGTGCGCTTTACGACGCCTATTCTGATCCCGAGGCAGTCAGCGAGACCCTGGAGAGTGATGTGGTCTCCGTCCACCTTCTCCTTCCACATCCTATTACAGTAAGTCTCCATGTTGACCACCGATTTGTGTTCTGATCTAGTGAGAGGCGCGGGCATTGTGATGAAGTCCCTGTACCTCCTGGGCCTGCTCCATATGTAGCTAACGGCGAGCTGCCGTAACGTCGACGCCGTGAGGGAGTAACCAGAGGAGGAGGTTGTGGTCGCCGTTTTCTTCTGCGGGTGGCGAGGGTCAGGAGGGAACCGCGGGGACGGGAGAGGCGACAACCGAAGGGGTGACATAGTGCGAAGGCTCTCTCCCTTCTCTCTCACCTTCCCACCCCCCCCCCTCTTGGTTCCCCCCCCCCTGTCTAAGGATCGGAGGCTCGGAAGTATGCTACTGAACTGGCACTGCCCGCTCCTGACCTTGTCGTCCAGCGTCTCGACGTCCACCAGGCCTAGCTGCCTCAGGAGGGGCGTGAGCTCGCTTGGAGGTTTGTCCTCCCCCTTGGCGGAGAGGCTGAGGGAGTTGGAGCGGCTCCGGCTGGCAGGCTCGTCCAACGTAGGGGGGGATGTGACGAGGGAGGGCACGAGGTTCACGCCCTCCGAAAGCGAAAAGGACGCAGGCTTGGGAACGTGAGAAGGCAGCCAGGAGGACAGGTCAGGGAAAGGGAACCTGCCCTGGCGCGTTGGGCTCAGGGTGGGAGAGGGAGGTATGAGTATGTGGTCGTCGTCGTCGGATGAGCAGAGCGTTAAATCGACGACCGGAGCGGCAGCCTGAGGGGCAGACTTTAAGGCCGCCTTTTTTGTGGATGACTTTGAAGTGGTTGACTTTGATTTGATTGATTTAGGCATTGTTTCGGTGTGGAGAAGAATAAGAGTGAGAAAATATGTAAGCGTGGTAGTGAAACCCGATAATCGAAAGCACTCGTCTTGTGGAGAGAGGTGAATTTGTGCGAACCAAAACTATGATTCGGGGGGCGGGGGGTGGGTGAAGTTTTAACCAGATGTCACGCAGGGAGGAAATTGGCGGCCACGGATGCGTATGGGGGGGGAGCAAAAGGGTACTCTACGGTGCTCGAATTTGGAGAAGGGGTGGGAAGGAGGTGAGAGGAATTTGAATGATAAAAATGCACCAGTCCGACCAAGATCATCCCACCTCTGGGATGTGGGATGTGATCCAACAACAATGAAAAAGGAAATCATCGGGCAAAATATTTGAGGAACAAGGGGGGGAACAGATACGTCAAGTGAAGTCAACGTGTTGATCGTTGAACCTAGGTAATAATTATATATTTTTGGTCCGCAACAAATCATGTTTCTGTCTTTGCCCGTGTTTTCTTCGCCTCTCTTCCTCTGTGTGTTTGTGCGTGTCCTCGTAATCCTACAACATCCCCATGACCTCCGTGAAAGCTTCCTGGCACTGTGTCGTCCACTTCCCTTTCCCCAGGTTCTTGTTACCCTTCTTAACCTGCATTCCCACCATCGCTATCTGGCCCTTGTCCAGCCCCCCCGGGTTTTTCGCCGCCTTTATCTTGAGGGAATAGAGTGCCTCTAATGCCTGCTTGGACGTCCTGCACGATTCCAACAGGTTCATCGGGTCACTAGGATCCTTGTCACCCTCAATGCCGAACATAGCGGGGTTACCGTCGTTGTTCTTTATGTCGCCGTCAGCGCCGCTCTTAATGAGAAAATCGGCGACTTCGCCGTACTCGTAGCTAATAGCCATGTGCAGGGGTGTCTGCCCCGTGCCGTTCTGAACGTTCACCCTTGCACCATGGTTGACCAGCCATGTAACGAGGTCGAGGTGACCGTTCTGGGAGGCGATGTGGATGGGGTAGTTCCCGTTGCCTGTGTCGACGCAGTTGGCGTGGGAGGGGGATGTCACTATTTGACCTACTTCGGAGAGCGGCTAAAGGGTTGGGGGTAGGGGTAAGGGGGGGGGGATTTCTCTCTCCCTTCCCTTGTTCTCCCTGCTCACCTTATTCCATCTGATTGCGCTGTGCACCGCCTTCCAATCTACATCTCCTGGATCAATTGAGTTGTTCATTGTAGCACGCACTGGATTATTAGGTTTCAATATTTCACTACCACCTCCGACATTCACTACAGCAGTAGGTTCAGAAATAGATGATTTAGAACAACATGAAAACATTCCGAAGGAGGGGGGGGGAATGGAGGGGAGGGAGAGTTGTGGGAGATAGTAATCAACTACTTTTTTCGTGTACGAGGAGGGGAAAGCTGCAAAATCTTGTTCATCAAAGATCCCTCAAAAATTCCAGGGTTCAACAAAATAAATCATGGGTTTCAACTAGGAGGGTCATAAGACCTCCTCTCCTTCTTCACGAGTTCCTTAATCCTCTCAAAATAAATCATGGGTTTCAACTAGGAGGGTCTTAAGACCTCCTCTCCTTCTTCACGAGTTCCTTAATCCTCTCCCCGTTCCACACCCCTCCCTCCCCCTTCCCCTCGATCATAATTCGAGCACCCTCAGCTAGTGTCTTCACTTCAATTGGTCCCTCCACAAACTTCAACCCAGCCCTAGGCGGGCGGGGGGGGGAGGGGGGAGGGGGGAGGGAGGGGGGGGGATTGAATAAG
>BRYA01000009.1:46684-62594 GCA_030267965.1 Triparma columacea | reverse complement strand
CCGGGGCCGCAGTTCCTGTTAAAGACTTTGTTGAACTCAGCTGCGTCGTCCTGGTTGTTCGCTGCGTTCAGTTTGCTTTGGATAACAGAGCAATACTTCGTCCTTGTGGTACTCGTGCTAGGGATCGGGCCAATTGTCTCCACACAAGAAGCTTCAGTGACACTGGCGGGAGCCAGGAGGAAGAGGGATAAAATACTACGAATCATCATGTTATATTGCTGCGGAGGTCGATTGGAGAGAGTTAGTTTGAAGTCTGTCCCCATATCGACAGTAGTCATATTGATATACCTCTCTGATGCCAAATAATCACACAAAAACAATTTGGACGACGACGAACGAGCAGTTGAGAGAGAGAGCTCTATTTTCTCCACATTTGGGGGCGTATGCGAGGAAAAAAGGAATGGGTGGTACAACAATAGCAAGATTTGTACTTTCAAGTAGAGCATAGGAGTAAAGGCGCCTGCTATTGGTTAAATACTGACTGACCTTTGGATTTGCCAAAAAGAAAAGTCCCCAAAGCAGCCAAAAAGGCACTCCAGGCAAAGGAATTCTTTCCAAATCTCACTAAAATGAAGCTTAGCTTCGCACTTACGCTCCTATGTCCTACAATGGTTCATAGCTTTATCCCCAAATACTCTGCTACTACTACTTTAGCTTCTCCTTTAGCTTCTCCTTTAGTCAACATTTCACCACAACAAGGCACCGAGATCACATCGCAAGTGGACTCATTTTCTTCGCCATTTCAACCCCAACGCACACAATTATACTCTAAACCAGCCTGGAAAGCAGCCGATACAAGAGAAGGAGAGACTAAGAAGGATAAAAGACGAAAGTATATGAGTAAAGACACCTATTTCAAGTAAGTTCCCCGACACCCCATACCCACCCCATATATACCTATTCTAATTTGCAACCCTTCAACCCTTACCTCGCCACCAAACCTCCCTAAACGCATCCCTCACCCCCTCTCCCCCCTCTTCCCCCCCCATCCCCTTCAACACTCGACAGAAATGGGTTCAAGTCAGTGAGGGAGGAGGTCAAGCAGGATATGGAACAACAATTTGTGTCAGAGACTGTCGGAGAGCTTAAGGTGAGAGATACTTCATGGGGGGGAGAGTGTGGATCGGACCAGGAGAAGAGTGTGGATCAAGAGGTATCCCATATCCCACTTAAGGCCAGAATAAAATAAAGGGCCAATACCCATTCCGAGACACAACCCCACCCCCCCCACACACATACCCTCAACCAAGCCAAACCAACTCCCACTCTTACACGTCGCCCCCTCTCCCCCCTCTCCCCCCTCTCCCCCCCTAGTCTAACAACAATATAATATTCCGCGACAACGTGGAGGTCCACCTGGCCAAGGACTTTGGTTTCTGCTGGGGTGTCGAGCGTTCCATAGCCATGGCCTACGAGGCCCGTTCCCACTTCCCCTCCAAGAAGCTGCACATAACCAACGAGCTAATCCACAACCCTCAGGTAAACGGTAAGCTCCAGGACATGGACGTTAACTTCATCCCCAAGACCGGTGGGCTTGACGGTGGGAAGGACTTCTCGGGCGTTGGGGACGGTGACGTCGTTATCCTCCCCGCCTTCGGTGCCTCCATCGACGAGATGGAGCTCTTCGACAGCAAGAACGTCGAGATCGTCGACACCACATGCCCCTGGGTCTCCAAGGTCTGGAACACTGTCGACATGCACCAAAGGAAGGGGCTGACGTCCATCATCCACGGGAAGTACGGGCACGAGGAGACCGTGGCGACGGCGAGCTTCTGCGAGACGTACCTGATAGTGAAGAACATGGAGGAGGCGGAGTACGTAGCGAGGTACATTAAGGGGGAGGGGGACAGGGGGGAGTTCATGGAGAAATTCAAGATGGCCATGAGCGACGACTTTGACCCGGACAAACACCTGGAGAAACTTGGACTTGCGAACCAGACGACGATGTACAAGAAGGAGGTGAGAGTGAGGGATGAACACACATGCACAAATGAACATTTACGTCGTTGTTGTCGTTGTGGGTGTACGAGGTGGATTTAGAATACAAGCAAGCACAACATTGCACACGAACCCCTAACGCCCCCCACCACACTCTCACACTTCCCCAACTCCCCCCCCCCCCCCCCCCTCCCCTCCAGACCCGTGCCATAGGTCAACTGTTCCAGAAAGCCCAACTTTCCAAGTACGGTCCCACCGACGTTGCTTCCCACTACATGGAGTTTGACACCATCTGCGATGCCACCCAGGAACGGCAGGACGCCATCCACGATCTCGTTAGCACCCGCTCTTCTCTCAATCTCGACTTCATCCTCGTCATCGGCGGTTGGGACAGTAGCAACACCCAGCACCTGCTTGAGATACCCTTGAACGCTGGACTTAAGGCGTACCACATCAACGAGGGGGGGTGCATATCCCCAGATAACAAAATCACGCACAGAGCGATGGACGGGGAAATCGTGACGGAGGAATTCATGGGGAAGGGGAAGGTTGTTATGGGGGTAACGAGCGGGGCGAGCACCCCGGACAGGGCGGTTCAGGACGCGCTGGATAGGGTGTTTTTACTGAAGAAGATTAACCCTGACTTGCAGTGATGACGGAGAAAGGGCTTGCGCGAAAAGAAGGGGGGAGGGGGGGGGGGGGGGGGGGCAAAAATATTGGAGGAAGGGCTAAGGGGGACTCTTCCCCACGCACAACACATCAACACACAAAAGGCAAAAGAACACACAGGGGAAGCGAGAAGTTTGGAAAACGAGCTAAAATTCATATATGGACGAACGAACGAAGCTGACACTTTTATTACGATGCTTAATTTGATTTGTGAAAGTAATCATTTTCATGAGGAACAAAGCAAGGGAAAAATTGCATCAAATGATTCAGATCCCTGATTGCTGTTCCCCCCTCCTAAATCTATGAAACCCCTTCCTCCGGGTTCTATCGTTCCTTTCCCCGATAGTTCAAAAAGTGAATTCTCCGATCATGATTCCGAGACCACCTTAGATGATCATGAAACAGTTACACCCCCCCCCGAGCCCCGACCATCCCTCCGCAACTTGTCCTCAATGGGGGAATTAATCGCTGGCGACACCAATGTAACCCTCCTTTTGTTTAAGCTTCTTGGTCAGCACCGTGAAACCCCCGAGAACTTTCCCTCGAACTCCGTTCCCCTTTCAGATCTGACCAGACGGGACCTGCACTTGATGGCAGGGGGGATGCTGGTGGCCCTAAGGCTCAAGGACGACGAGGAGGATGCGACGGACTGGTTCATTGAGCAGTATCCGGCCATGTCCGAACTGGCGGACGCGTACCCGGAATTCAGGGAGGCCATAATCACCATCACTAAACGAATCGTCTCGGAGGTGAGGAGGATGGGGAGAAAAGGAAGAGGAGACGGGAGATTAATGTCGCAAGTCACGAACTATACATTATGTACATGTACATGATTGATGAGGACCAAGGGGACACGGTAAACAGCTCTTCTTACCCCCACGCATCCCCCCCCTCCCACCCTTCCTCGCCCCCCATAACAGAGAATGCATTGGGCTAAGTTAAAACTCTTCGTAGCTGCAGGGCTTTCAATGTGTGATATGGCGACCGATATTTCTATGGTCTTCGAGTTCTTCCGCAAAAACCAGGACAATTACGCATGGGCGACCCTCGGGAGCCTCTTCCTGAACATTGGCCTCCAGATGCTTCTGACATTTTTTCAGAACAGGGGGAAAAGGATTCGCCGTCAGCTCCGGGAGCAGCTTTATGTTTTGAGCCTCGTCAAGCCCGGCGTCGACGCCTGGAGGGTCGCCAGCGACAGCGTTCACGAGACCGGTCACATGATGAACGCCAGGACGGAGCTGACCGCCACCAAAACCGTGGAGCTGGTTACGGAGTCCATCCCGGGGACGGTGTTGCAGCTGGCGGCGATCGCGAAGTCGGGGAGGTCGACGTCGCTGAACGCGGCGTTCTCGTTCATCTTCTGCATCTTCACGGCCTCCTTCACCTCCTCCACAATGTCGTGGGACTGGGACCAGAACAAGGTCAACCAGTCGCAGAGGCCGGACTTCTACGGGTTCATTCCGGACGGCGTCAGGGGGAAGGTCGCGGTGTTTGCCGCGCTTTACCTTGTGTCAGCCTTCAACCTCCTAACCCGGTCCATCGCCTGCGTGCTCCTCTATGAGTGGGGGGGTTTCCAACACATCGCAGTTGTCCTGGGGTGGGAAATCGCTCTGTACCTGGCGGTGAAGGCGGCGAGAAGGGACCTGTGGTACTGGGTACCGATAGAAGGGGCGAGCGGGGTGTTTGCGTCCTTCATGATTCGCGTGATAATAAAGGTCGTGACTGACTGGACCGCCGTGGTGCAGTTCAGGCACCCCAATGAGGTGGGGGGGGTGTACTTCACACTGAGTCTGGGCATCACAGTTGCTCTTGGCATCGCCGCCGCCAAGGGATTCGAGCCCTCCGGCACTGTAGATGATGCAATGGTTGGTGCTGAAGGGTTAGATACGATCAAGTGGGAGAAGGACACGATAATGTGGATCATGAAAAGTAGCTGCATCGGCCTTGTACTGTCGTACACTGGTCTCCTATTTTCAATGAAGCGTGAGTACGTGTGGACGTTCTTCTCTACGAAAACCTCAAACGAGGCGTCATGCGAACTCTTCACCAAATCGCAAAGTGATGACCTTAAGTTCTTCATCCTCGGCATTAATCACCACAAATGGTACGCCAAGTGCGGTGAAGATGTCAGGGCCTGGCTAGCCGACCGGTTGCCCGTTTGGATGGAGGAGCAACCTGAGTGGTTCACAACACAGAAAATGTCGCTGATTCCAGACGACATGGTTGAGCCAGAGATGCTTATCAGGTTGCGGACGATCCGGGGACTAGAATTGAAGCGGCGGCAGAGTATTCAAGAGAATGCGTGAAAAGCAGAAAAGTGAACTTTTTTTTCAAACTCTTTCTTTCTTTTTTGTGAAAACGTCCCCCGCCCAAATCAAGCATACCGTGCCCGAAATAATCTCTCGAGTCTTCCTTTCCCCCCCCCACTCCCCCCCCTTGGTCATCTCCCGTCACCATCACAATTTTGAAGAGCTCTCCAACATGTCTCATCACCCAATTTCCTCATCAAGAAAAAGACAAAATCGACAGTGAGTCCTCCATCACCCAAATCATTCAAGCGTGCGGAATGCCCTTGTCTCTTTGAGTAACGTGCCACATATACGAATACAAGCTCTGACGAGCAAACGAATGTGGATAAATGCGCCACCCAGCCAGGAACAACGTCATCATGGTGCCAATTCGAGATCCAGAGAAAAGCTAAATGCACACTTTCATGAACCCTATCCTCCTCCTCGACAACAAGTCGATGATTATTTACACCCAATACACTCACCCAGTGAATGGTGTGTGGCGATATGATGAATTGGCTGAAATATGCTCTCCACATTGATTCGAGTCTGATCCGATAATTGATATTCCCATTTCTATCCATACGAGCCATTTCCTTCAAATCCTTTCACTCCTACACACACATATATATACACCTTACGTCTACACACCACCATTTATATTCACATCTTGCAGAAACAGCCACAACATACCCCTCAAAGACGGCCAAAGACGACCATCCCTCCTCCATACACCCTCCTAACCCAAATTTCCCCCTTCCTCCCCCTTTAACAGAATATGGTTAACGTACCCAAGGAGAGGCGCACTTACTGCAAGGACAAGAAGTGCCGCAAGCACCAGGTCCACAAGGTCACCCAGTACAAGGCTGGAAAGGCTTCCAACTTTGCCCAGGGAAAGCGCCGTTACGACTCCAAGCAGATGGGATTCGGAGGACAGACCAAGCCCGTGTTCCACAAGAAGGCTAAGACTACCAGGAAGATTGTGTTGAGGCTTGAGTGCAAGAAGTGCAAGACCAAGAAGCAGCTTACTTTGAAGAGGACCAAGCACTTCGAGCTCGGCGAGAAGAAGAAGGACGGGGGACACCAGTACTAAACAGCATAACGGAAACGATTGTTCTCGAATACATACTCGCAATTATACTTTTGGCGTCCAATGCTCCTTTGTTTGTTTAAAGTACTCCCCCTCCCCTCCCCCATCCCTCACCAAAGCTCGTCCCCTCCCCCTCCCCCGCGCCCCCTCCTCCCGCAGTGTCGTCTACGGCGTAAGGGTTCCTCCCCCCGACCCCCTTCTGGGGTGAAGTGCTCTTCTTGGTCCTGATCAGCCGACCTCCCGCGTCCCTGGGGGGTCCGCTTCCTCCCCCCCCCCTCCCTGCCGCCTTCGTCCCCCTGAACCCAAACCTGTTCTTCTCCCCCCCGGCTCCCCTTCCCCCTCCCTCCCTCCTCCCCTGCCCCGCCCCCCTCCTGCCTGGGCTCAAGTAGTGGTCGCTCCCCCTCTCGTAATCCCCCTTTCCACCCTCCCCCTCCCCCCTCTTCCTGCTCGCGCTCTGCGTCCTCATCGTCTCCCCCACCCTCCCGTTCTTTATGAGTCTCCCGCCTGCGTCCCTAGGCGGACCCGACCCCCCCGACTTCCTGCCCTTCAACCCCCCCCTCATTCCCGCCCTGAGAGTCTTCTCCCGCTCCTTAACCTTCCTCATCTCAGCGGCCTGGACCTCGATCGCCTCCCTCATCATCCTCTGCTCCTCCATCAGGCCAGAATACATGGAGCTAAGTTCGTCGTATTGCGCCGCCTTTGCGAGGATTTTGGGATCCTGTCCGGCGTAACCTTTGTGCGTACCGTGGTCGATCCTCCTGCCGTCCGCGCTGTCGTAGGGGTTGGTATCCCCGTCGCCGTAAGGGTTCCCTCCTTCAATTTCCCCGCTTAGTCCGTAGGGGTTGTCTTCCCCTGTGGCCGCCGCGTAGGGGTTCTCCGGGGTGGTCCCCCCCCCGGTCTTGGCTAGGAGAGCCCCGATACCTCCTGTGCCCCCGGTGCCTCCGAGCAGGTGGTGGTCATCCACTTCGTCGAACGAGCTCGTGTTGAGCCCTGGGATTCCCCTCTTGGGGCTCCCGACGCTCTCACCCCCACTCCTAACTCCCTCTTCACCTCCGACTCCCGCTCCCCACCCCTGTTTCTTTTCCTCTTCCTCCCTCCCACCGCTGCCTCCATAAATCATGTTCTTTGCCCCTTGACCCCCGAACTCAGTGTTTGCAAGAACCCTCTTGTCCTTGCTGATTTTCTTCTGCCCCCCCGCCTCAAACTCCAGGATTTCCCTGAGTTCCGCCTCCTGCTGCTCTTTCTTCTGCCTCTTTGCCTCCGCCTTCTTGCGCTCCATCGCGTCCACCTGCTCCTTGAGGAGCCTCCTGTACTCCGCCTCCTTGGCGAGCTTGGAGTTGCGCTCATCGTAGCTCGGCCCGTTCATGAGGCTCAGCGCCTGCATGTGTTTTTTCTTTCCCACTGGGCTGGCGTACGTCGGGCTGCCCATAGGCGGGGGGCTCGTGAGCTTGTTGAGTGCAGTGACTCTCTGGCTCCCTCCGAGTCCCGGAATGAAGTTAGAGGTCGCGTTGGGGTCAATACGGCCCTTGATTCTGGGGACGCCAGGGATGGGCTCGGGCTCAGGCTGCGGGAGCGGTGGAGCGTCGAAGTTGTTGCTCTCTCTTGAATCTCCACCATAAGGATTTTCGTAAGGACTTTCGTAAGGATTTTCAGCCTGCTGCTGCATTTGCTGCTGATGGTATTGCTGCTGGGGAGCCATGCCCAATCCGGGGATACCTCCTCCCGACATTCCGAGGGGCTGGTGTTGCTGAGGTTGGTTGCTATTGAAAGAGGGATTGAAGGAGGGGTTGAAGCCCTGACTGTACGGCTGTGTCTGGTTGAAGGTTAGCTGCTGTTGCCCATGTTGCTGATGCACGGGGTTGAAGGGCTGGGTCTCGTTGAATGGCTGGGTCTGGTTGAACAGCTGCGCCTGATTGTTCGAAGGTTGCATTGTGGCGTATGGTTGCTGCTGCTGCTGCTGAGGGGGGGGGGGTGCAAGCCCTGGGATGGAGTGCTGTTGCATGATGGGTTGCGGTTGCTGATAGGAGGGCTGCAGTTGCTGATAGGAGGGCTGCGGTTGCTGATAGGAGGGCTGCGGTTGCTGATAGGAGGGCTGCGGTTGCTGATAGGAGTGCTGCTGCTGAGGCGCAAGACCGGGGATGGGTTGTTTAGGCAACAGTTCAGGGAAAGGTTGCTGGGAAGCGTAAGGGTTGCTGTACGCAGCATTCTGCCCAGCCTCTCGATAAGGATTCTGCTGCTGCTGCTGCTGCTGCTGCTGCTGCTGCTGCTGCAACATTTCCACCTCGTCGGTGCTGTCGCGCAGGGCCTTTTCTTCGATGCTTGTCCTCATCCTCTCTAGCTCTTCAATCAAGGCAGCCTCCCTCGCATCCTCTTCCTTCTTCTTCAGCTGCTCCTGCTTGAACAACTTGTAGTTCTGGTAGTCGTCGTCTTCATCCATACCCACTTCGTTCGTCTCCGGCTCTCCTCCGCCCTGGCCTCCTCCCCTCTTCTTCCTCCTCCCCCCACCCAGGGTATTGTCATAAGGACTAGTGTTGGAATCCTTGCTCCTGTACCTCCTCCCGTTCCTTCCTGGCGAGTTCGTCCCGTTCTTGGGCTTGGGGGGTGGCTTGTTCCCCCCCCCCCACCTGGGTCGGTCCTCCAATGCCTTCTTCTTTGCCATCATACTGGCCTTGTCCTTGCCCTTTTGGCGGTTCCGAGCAGGAAGACCCGACATGTTCGACGTTGTGACATTTCCGTCGTCCTCAACAGTTACCACCTTTGCGCCGACTCCGCCAGCCCCCCCAGCGAGCCCTCCCCCCAACAAACCAAGCAGGTTCTCGTTGCCTCCACCCTTGCCGCCCCTGCCAGCACCTCCCCCCGCACTCTTCTTGATTCCCAAAGAAGATAGCAAGTTCGATGTCTTGGATGATACCACACCGAAGTTCGTCACCGCAGGGCGGCCCTCCTCACCCTGCAGTTCGGCCCTGGCTTCGGCCATAGACTTTGAAGCTGGAGCTGGTTTTCTCATTGTTGGCAGGTCTTGACAGCGACGCCTTTAAACTGCTCTTCTATTGATCGCCCGGAAGAGTGGAGCTGTGATTTGACCTCTCAGAAGCAATGTTCCAACAGAAACTATATTTCGAGCTTCTTAAAAAAATTGTTCAGTCCAGGTTCCCCCCACCTTCATGACTGTTGTAAGTGGCATGAAAAAAGGGCACCCTGTTCCCCCTCAGCTTGATAAATTTGCGTCCCTTCGACCCGATTGCTTCTTTATCCCCAAACTTAGCCCGTTTTTGTCGCGTCAAGGGCAATTTTCTGAAAGAAAGGATGATAATCTAGTCTCAAAACTGACCAGAATCCACCGCAAAACACACGAATTAAAATCTGCCTTACCACTAAATCACACGCTTGCCGGCCCGCCAATATTTTCACGGTCCCAACCCCCCGAACCCCAGAAATAAACTTCCCTCATTTTTCCTCCTGTGCCAGACCCAACTGAACTGATACACTACCCTCTTCACTTCCATTTTTTCATCCCCCCAGAGATGACCGCCAAGGTACTTTCTCACTCGGCTTCGGAGCCCACGATGAGGCCTCCGACGCACACCCGGCCAAAAACTACTCAACCAAAGCTCAGATCCACCATGTCTGTGTCTTTCACTGGCGCTCCAGAAGGGTTCAATCAGGCCCCCAGGTTCCCTCGAATGGAGAGAGACTCCAATTCTTCGAACGGTTTATTTCTCGGGTCCCCTTTCAGCATGACTGAGGCGGGGCCGGGGTCTTACCCTGGGATTGACAAGAGTACTTGCCTCACCAAGGGTCCCTCTAAGACAAGGATAAAGACATTTAACCGGCGACCTCGTGATTGCAGGCCGCTTGCTAGTTCTGCTGCTACCCTCTCTCTTCATGGGGCTGATAGGCTCTTCCTTGAGGAGTCTCCGGGCCCGGGGAAGATTCCTGCCTCGTCCTTTGCCCTTGCTCAGGAGAAGAAGGGTTTCTGTTCCTCCGTGTTTGCATCGGAGCAGGCCCGGTTTGTCCCGGTGCGCGTGTCTGGGCAAGGCCTGCTTAGGACATTTGGTATGCACGAGAAGAGGAAGTACAAGAGGGTCCTGCCACCAAAGAATAGCCTTTTGGGGGAAGACGGCCTGAAGGTCGAGGACGAGAGGACCAAGACAAGGAACCGTAGGATAGCCCTCCTTGCTGAGCAGAAGACAATGGCTACGTTGCAAAAGACTGCCAAGATGGAAAAGAAGCTCAAAATGCAGCAGGAGCTTGAACGCCTCGAGGAAATGAAGAACCAGTTGACACCAGCTGACTTCCCTCCCGACACGACGTACAAGGTGAAGCAGAAGTCTGGTCGCTCCTCTCCTGCTCAGACTGGCCGCGCTTCTCCCCCAACCGCTGCCCTGATGGCCACGGCAACCCTCATTACTCCTTTCGACGGCACAATAGATTGGGACCAGTGCAACGAGGTGGAGCAAATCCAGAATGACATGCCACCTGCTGCTCAGTTCAAGGACTTCAACGGCTGGAAGGTTGACCTGCAGCCCCTCAACTTCGACTACGGCTCATTCGTCAGGCCGTGGACAACAAGCCACGGGGGGCACCACCACCACCAACACAAACCACACACGTCCGGCTCGTCGCACAGTGTCCGCTTCGACGGTTCAATGACAGGATCCGTGGCGAGCAATGAGAGGATGGGTTTCTCGCGGGGCAACGATGACGGCAGCATGACTGCCGACTCGACCAATGCTGACACTGTTCGCTTCAAGGAGAAGCGCAAGATGAAGTACCCTTGGATGAAGGACATGTACAAGGAGGTCGTCACTAACGAGGCCAAGCAGGATATAGGCGACGTCCTGAGTTTGGATAGCTTCAAGGCCCCAAACACCACGTCTATGAGGTTCTATTAGTAGCGTAAACAGCGACCCAAGAGCCCTATGTAAAATGTTACACTAAGAATACCGTCGATCTCTTTGTGCCCTCGGACTATCCCCCCAACCCCCCCCACTTTTTCTGCCCTCTCGTTGGTCCCTTCCTTGCCAATTGCTCAAAATAACACCAAATTGATGAGGGTGGATCAGGCAGTCAGGCTGTTCTCACAAGGAATCCACGGCCTCCTCCCAAAACCCTTTTAATAAACACACGTACAATTGTGAGGCATATAAAAGGACACTGACCTCCATCGAGATATACTACCATTTCCAAACGCAGGCGTCCACAAATCTGGAGTCGCTCTGGTTTTATCTCTACTATTCCCCGCTTCCCCTCTTAACAGTTCTGTTCATCATCTTTGTCCCTGCCATCTATAGTCATACAATGCTCGCTAGACGCGAGGATGGGGCGGTCACCCTCGGGGGCGAGCTCGGGGGCGCTTCGAAGAACGATTCTGGGTCAAACTGGAAGTCCAAGAGCGGTCACCTGAGTGTTGATGATGCTGACTCTGATGCGGAAAGCGACGTTTTCGGGAAGAACCGTGAGCGAGTGGAGGAGCCTGGAATATTTGTGGGTCTCATCAAAGTCGTTGCGTCGGGGTTGATGGAGGCGCTCGAAAAGCTGTTCAGCGGAGGTGAGTGTGGTCTGGCCAGTGGTCTTTTTTCTTGATTATGTTTGGTGCTTGTGGCGGCGCGTGGGTGGTATTCTGACTGGTTCGGTTCGCTCTTTCCTATCCTGTCCAGATGATCCAGGATCGCGAAGTCAGACGATGGCCAGCCAAGATTCCTTCTCCCCTGATGGGAAGAGAAGGACAAGGAGGAGTTGTAGCGCTGCCATGACAAAGGAGATCCGTCGGAAGTCGCTGGTGCTGAGGTGCCAGAAGGCCCGAAAAGACGCTATCATCAAGTTCAACACGAAGCCGAAGCTCGCTGTTCAGTACTTGCAAGAGCACGCCGGAATGATTTGCAACCCAGCAGAGTTTGCAGAATGGATATACGAGTTTATTGAGAGTTTGAGTAAGGTAAGAAGGGATCAACAAAAAGCTCGCCCTTGACGTAGACCTTGGTCTTTGTGTGCTTCTCGGAGCTCACACCTCTCCCCGCCCGCTGCAGAAAAAGATCGGAGAGTTCCTGGGTTCATCTGCTGACTTCAACGTCAACACGCTCGAGAGCTTCTTGAGGTTCCACGATTTCACCGATCTGTCCCTCTCGAATGCCCTCCGTCAGCTCCTCAGGACATTCCGACTTCCCGGGGAGGCTCAGGTTATTGACAGGATACTGGAGCGTTTTGCCAAACGCTTCATCGAATGCAACCCCAAGTCCTTTCGGTGTGAGGACGGTGCTTACGTGCTGGCGTTCAGCATTATAATGCTCAACACTGATCTCCACAATAAGAGCATCCCGGAACACAAGAAGATGAAGCTAGAGGAGTTCGTGAGGAACAATAGAGGGATTGATGATGGTCAGGATCCGCCAAGGGAGATGTTGGAGCGCATATATACCAACATCCGGGATGAAGAGATCCTCATGAACGAGAGCGACATGTACGAGAGCGATGTCGTCACCTTCATTGCGCCTCACAAGGCCGGGTGGCTAGAGAAGAAAGGGCAGGGAAGGGTGACCAAGTGGAAGAAGCACTGGTTTGTGTTGGCGGATTCCTGCCTGTATTACTTTTTGAAGCCTGCGGACGACAATCCGCGGTGCATAATCCCGCTGGACAACACGCGGGTTGGAAGAGGCATGGGGCGGTTGGAGATTGAGCTGACTGGGGCGGATGGCGAGGTGATGAAGAGCGCCAAGAACCTGCCTGACGGGAGCATGGAAGTGGGGGATAGGAAAGGTTTCATCCTCAGGGCTCCTAGTAATGAGCTCAGGGAAGAATGGGTCAAGGTGCTGCAGGCTCATATGGACCGGTCGCCGATTCACAAGCGCATCCGTGAGAAAAAGTTTGACGAATGGAACGCTGCGGGGGCTCACAATAGGGATGCCGCGCCGGTAGAGTTACCCCCGCCGAGCGCGGAAGGCTGGATGAAGAAGAGGGGTGAGAATAATACAGGGTGGAGAATGCGGTACTTTTGCGTCTTCGAGGATACAGAAAGTTGCATGCTGTACTATTACGGGAGCAAGGAAATGGCCCAGAGGATGATCGATCTGGGTGATGAGACGCACAAGGGCTGCCTTGACCTCCATCGCGTTGAAAAGATGGTCGTCGCGAAGGACGGGAGCGATGTGGTGCTCGACTTGCTCACCTCCAACAGAACTTGGCATTTTAGCACCACGGAGAAGGACGTTCTGACCTACTGGATGGGCGTATTCACAAGGTCGTGCCCGATGCTCAAGGAGAGGAGTGCTTCTAGCAGCAATTCCAGCTACAAAACTGCCGTCGCCTGGGACAAGCAGGAGTCGCGTGCCTATTCTCTATAATCTAAAAGGTGGTGCTGATGGTAATTTAAATCGCCTCTCTAATTATATTCTCGCATCATTTCTGACAATTCTGCCACACTACCAGCAAGTTTCTGCTTCAGTTTGTTCGTAATTTTGTTCAAGCGGTCCTTGAGGCCTTCAATTTCTTCTTTCGCGTATTTAATACACTCGTATTTAATACACGGTCCTTTTCCGCAATACACTGGTCCTTTTCCGCAATACGCTGGTCCTTCTCCGCGAGCTTTGACTGAAGATCCTCAACCGTTTTGTTCTTTTCGTCTACTTGGCATTTAAGACTTTCGATTGCAGAGACAGTGAGTTTAGCCAATTGGAGTGCCTCGAAGTTGGATTTCAAATAAAACGTGATGAACTATTTAGCTGGAGGCAAACAAAGCGCCCTTCAAATCCTCATAATCCTCCTTGTTGATGTCCTCGTTGTTAAGGTACTTCATGAGTTTCATGACCCCTTCGAACCTCTCGAATTGGTTGTTGATGATGTCCTCCTTAAGGACGTTATACTCCACCAAGGTGACGAAAGCATTATGGCGGAGCATGATTGCTTCCCTGACTTTGTCTACCTTTACGGTTGCTCCCTCGCTGGGCCCCTTTCTTGACACGGTCCGAGATCCTTTCTCCTTTATCTTCACGAGCTCCCTGCTGCTCGTGATTGTTGTCGAGCTGCTCGTCGTCAAGTGTTCCCCACCGCTCGTGTTTGTTGTCGGTCTGCTCGTCGTCAAGTGCTCCCCACCGCTCGTGTTTGTCGTCGAGCTGTTCGTCGTCAAGAGCTCCCCACCCCTAAGTTTATCGTTTTCCTCTCTTAGTAGTGCGACCGTCTGCTGTAGTGACTCTAGCAGGAACTTCTTCCGGATCCGGGAACGCTTGGCGTGCTCGCGGTTACGCTCGCGACGCTCGACGCGCTGCTGCTCTGACATCTCACGCTCCTGGGGACGGGAACGCTTCTTACCACGGCCTGACCCTGACCCTGTTGAGGACGTCGTAGTCTGAGGGGGAGCGGAGATTATGGGGGCCACGAATCCTAGCTGGCTGGACCTTTGGTTGGGGATACCCTCAGTCGAAACGACGGCGCTTCCGGGACCACCCTGCCTCTGGTCGAGGAAGATCATGTCACCCTGTGGGGAGAAGAAGGCGTCGCTGAATGTGCTCGTGGTTGTTTTCGAGCTGCTCGTCGTAACCTGATCACCCCCCTCTTCCTCGACTTCATCAATAGCTCTTAGCTCGTCCTCCCATCCCTCCATAGTACCTCTCCAATGGCCGAAACGTCTCCACCACGTCAGGTATCTTATATAGAACTCCCTTTTGTTGTTTGACCTGGTTTTGCCCCTAATGGACAAGCATTTCAGGACGAGGAAGTCCTCAAGGGTTTTGGTGGTCGTTTCACCATAAGCGAGAGGCCCCCATTTGTTGTCTAGCCTGTCAGTGGCAGGCGTGACAGGCTCATATGTCCAGAATCGTGATGCTTTCTTTGATGCCTCGTCAGGATCAACTGCCTGGGGCGTGCGTGGAGGATCAACTGCCTGGGGCGTTGGTGCAACAATGGGAAAATCCGTCGAACTAGACGTGGGTTCGGTAGTTGTCGGCGAATCCGTCGGCGCGGTGTTGGGGTTGGAAGCTTGACAATGACGTTTAGGCCCTTCTTGTGCCTCGAGAGAAGGATCAACTACCTTGTCTTGACGTGGAGGTGGACGTTTCAGATTCCTACTACTACGTTCCCAGGGAACACGCCGTTCGCTCCCCTCTTTATCCTCCGTGAATGATATAAGCCTACATGCCTGAACCTGAACCCATATTGTCATAGCTCGAAATCTCACCAACACTTTCGCTCTAGAATACGTGAATTCCTCGATTGTGCCGTTTCCATGTTTATTGTGTGTGACCTTCGACCCTATTGCAAACTGTTGGTTTTTGGTGGTGACTTCATTGGTCACTTCACTCTGTGTTTCTTCCTTCTTGGCTTCAATCTGTGCTCTTTCCTTCAAAGGTGGCACACCTTTCAAAGATATCGATGGTTGTCATGTCTAATTTTTGAACATCAATATGGTTTTTGGGTTAGTGCTAGAGCTAGAATATTACATTCTTTTGTAAAGTCGCAAACAAAGATTTTGTTTATTACCCAAAAGCGGCAACAACCGGAAGTTGGGACGACTCAGAAGGCTAAATGACACTTATGGAAGAGTATTTGGGGTTTGGTTTGACATCACGTACCTTGCAGAGAAGTTTTTGTTTTTTTTGGGCTTCTACGATTTCATTCCGACTTCCTTTATATTTTGGACTGAGTGAATTGGAGTCTCCGTCTAATAAAAATGTTCATGAATTATATGTGAAACAATCAGCCAAGCTTCATTAACGTCAACCTCAAGTCCCTTTGTGTGATCAGTATGATCTGTGTCAGAGAAAGTTGCCATTTACATCATGTCGGCATCAAACTCCTCGTCCTCGTCGAACTCGCCCTCCTCCTCGGCGGTGGCGTCCTGGTACTGCTGGTACTCGGAGACAAGGTCGTTCATGTTGGACTCAGCCTCGGTGAACTCCATCTCGTCCATGCCCTCACCGGTGTACCAGTGGAG
>BRYA01000009.1:7889-46618 GCA_030267965.1 Triparma columacea | reverse complement strand
GGCCCTGTACTGCTGGGATCCACGGCTGGTAAGAGGAGCGTATCCGACCATGAAGAAGTGAAGACGGGGGAAAGGGACCATGTTCACGGCAAGCTTGCGGAGATCGCAGTTGAGCTGTCCAGGGAACCTGAGGGAGCAGGTGGATCCGCAGACGGCGGCGGCGATAAGGTGGTTAAGATCTCCGTAGGTGGGGGTGGTAAGCTTAAGGGTACGGAAGCAGATGTCGTAAAGGGCCTCGTTGTCGAGGGCGAAGCACTGGTCGGCGTTCTCGACAAGCTGGTGGACGGAAAGGGTGGCGTTGTAGGGCTCGACGACAGTGTCGGAAACCTTAGGGGAAGGGATGATGGAGTAGGTGGACATCACACGGTCGGGGTACTCCTCACGGATCTTGGAGATGAGGAGGGTTCCCATACCGGCTCCGGTTCCGCCACCCATGGAGTGGGTGAGCTGGAATCCCTGCATGCAGTCACAGGACTCAGCCTCCTTACGGACGACATCAAGGACGGAGTCGATCAGCTCGGCTCCCTCGGTGTAGTGGCCCTTGGCCCAGTTGTTTCCGGCTCCGGTCTGGCCGAAGACGAAGTTGTCGGGGCGGAAGAGCTGTCCGAAAGGTCCAGCACGGACGGAGTCCATGGTTCCGGGCTCAAGGTCCATGAGGATGGCACGGGGGACGTAGCGTCCGCCGGTGGCCTCGTTGAAGTAGACGTTGATCCTCTCAAGCTGGAGGTCGGAGTCTCCGTGGTAGGTTCCTGGGGGGAAGAGAAGAAAAGTAGAGATTTGGGTTAGGATGAGCCGGTTTTGAAAGAGGTGGGGGGGGGGTTGGGGTGAAGAGGGGACCCGGGCGGGGGGCGGGACGACATAATGGTGTTGAATGGGGGAATAAAGGACCGTGGGAGGAGGGAGAGGGCAAAGGAGGTTCCAGGAGAGCCAAAAAATACAACTCAAAAGGTGGATTCGAACCGCTTCACAACTCCTCAACTTAGAGGGACAAAAAAAAGACAAAGGAGGTGCAGAATCGGATGTAACTACTCACCGGTGGGGTCAACACCGTGCTCATCGGCCATAACCTGAGGGCAGAGAGATAGTAGGGGACAGGAAGGGTCAGGAAAAAGCCAGTTATTGTGAGAGGAGGTCGGTTATGCCCCGGATGCCGTGAAACTTGAAATTTTACAGCCTCCTGAAACCTAATTCGCTCCAGAAAATCGACACTCACCTCCCAGAACTTGGCTCCGATCTGGTTTCCGCACTGTCCTCCCTGAATATGAACGATCTCTCTCATTTTTCTATTGCTTTTTTGATAACAGACAAAGAAGGTCAATTCAGGAACCAAGTTAGTTGGGCCCACCTGTAGGAAAATCACTAGGTCATTTTTCCGTCGACACTGTTGGAAGATGTGAAAAATGTCGCTTAAATTGCAAGCCCCCGTTAACAAAAATGATCGCCTACATCTTTGCGGGTGTAGGAGGGAAGGTAGTGTCGGGCGAAGTCGTGGGGCTGCCACGGGGGGACTCTAAACTGGTATCTTTGGGGGACTGGGGTGGGGTACGGGGGCAGGGGGGGGCGAGGGGAGGTGGTTAAGAGGTAGGGGGGGTGGCAAGATTGCGATGAGTTAAAAAAAATCTTTCTTCCGCTCCTTCTTCCTGCACACTCAAAAATAGAAATCTCCATGAATCCTGCCCTAACCTAACTTGTCTGTTCGGAGGTTCGGGGCATGGACCCAATTTTTCGTGAACTTCCCACCACCATGGCTAACCCTCTCGAAATGCTTACCGAATTCGTCATGAACAATATTGGTACGTAGTGTCGAGTCGTTGTGAAAGTCCTCCCCCGCTGGTTGTTTGTGTTGATGGAAGGTAGTTTTTTGGCCCCCTCTTCGCCACCCCATACCCGCATCTGAATCCTATGGATTTGGGGTTTGAACCTCCCGCCTTCGTTCCATTCCGGGGTGATGTTGGGACGGTTAGGGTTTGTTGTGTGGGTTTGATGGGATTGGAGGGTCAGCGGGGTCTAGAGGAAGGGGAAAATGGGGAACAAGGGGGGGAGGATCCAACGAGCACCGTGTCGCTGAAGCTTTGGGCGGTTCCGAGCCTGCGTGAGGGAGGGCCAGGAGGAGCTCAAGAGTGGATGAATTGGGGACTCTCCGTCGAGGCTGCCGTCGGAGGTGACCCCCGGGACGCTTCCTCTGGAAGGAACACTTCAGTGATGATTCGGGGGGGTGGGGGAGGGGGGGGTTCTGGGGTCTGAGTGTGCGGACCCAAGCGTTGCTTTGGGAAACCTGCCCCGATCCTCTAGACTCGCCTAACCCTCCATTCGCCCCCGTCCCTCCCTCCCGCCTCACAGGATGGACTTTCAACTTCTTCTTCTCCCAGCTTCTTTGGTGGTTGTACGCTTTCCCCGCCATGAACGACTACGGATATGACGATGCCAACAAGGACTCTAGCACTGGTGCTATCCCCTCCGGACCTTCCGGCTCCGGAGTCGCTATTGTGCCCACCATGCTCATGGTTATTGGTCTTGTCACCTGGACTGGAAAGCTCCTTACGTTCAAGCCTGCCACCGCGTAAACGACACATTTCCTAAATGAAAGAACAAGACCACCAATAACAAAACCAACAAAAATCATATAGCATATTTAGAGGAGACGCCTTTCTTGATTTTAAGACTCGGCTGGTGATGGGTGATGGGAATACCAACTATAGTTTTGATTCAAAAGAAGATTTGGTTTTGTTTTTTGCTGCCTGGGCTTCGTTGGGGTATCATCTGTCGTCGTCAATAGGTTTCGAGGTGTCGGTCGGTCTTTCTCACTCCCATCCCATCAGATATCCTTACTTTCCTTTTGCGCCCCAGCCCTTCTCCTCCTCCTCTCCTCTCCTCTATCATCCTTGCCTCTTACATCTTCTCGATGACGAACGCGCTCGCCCCACCCCCGCCGTTGCAAATGCTGGCGCACCCATATTGCGCGTTGTTTTGGTTGAGCACGCTTATGAGCGTCCCAATGATCCTCGCTCCAGAGCACCCGATAGGGTGACCAAGGGCCACGGCCCCACCGTTCACGTTGACCTTGGAGGAATCGAGGTTCATGAGCTGCATGTTGGCGAGAGCGACAACGGAGAAGGCCTCGTTTATCTCATGGTAGTCAATGTCGGAGAGAGTCAGGCCGGCGTTGGCGATGGCCCTGGGAGCGGCAAGGGCGGGAGCAGTAGTGAAATCCTCGGGAGCCTGCTCGGCGTCGGCAAAACCAAGAACACGGGCGATGGGCTGTGGTGGGGGGTGGGGTGGTGAGGAGTGGGGTGGGAGTGGGGTGGGGTAGGGTGTGGGGGAGGGGGGGAGGGGGAGGTTTAGAGTAAGTCTTGCAGGAAAGAGAAGGTAGCGAAGCGATCAGCTTGTGCCTCTCCATATAGTGGCAAGCCATGATATCCATCCAACCCACGAACGCAACCCTTTCAACGACTCATTCTCACCTTCAACCCGAAAGCAGCGGCTTGCTCCTCACTCATGATGACCATTGATGCGGCTCCATCGTTTAGTGACGACGCGTTTGCCGCAGTAACGGTTCCGCTGCGGGGTGAGAGAGGGTAAGGGAGGGAGGGTCAGGGAGGGAGGGAGGGAAGCCGAGGCGGGACCGCCATAAAAAAGAATTTAGTCGTGGAGCGTGGAAAGAGCGAAGCCCCCATTCACTACTCACCTCTCATCCCTCTTGAAGGCAGGCCTAAGCTTGGTCATCTTACTGACGTCAAAGTTCCCTGGCTCGTCATCGCTATCAACCACATTAACACCCTTCCTCGTCTTCACCTCGACCGGCGCGATCTCGCCCTTGAACAGACCCTTCTCGATGGCCTCGTTCGCCCTCCTGTAGCTCTCGATCGCGAAGTTATCCTGGTCTTCTCTGGTGATCCCATAGTCCTCAGCGCATTTCTCCCCGCACATTCCCATGTGCTGGTTGTTGTAGACGTCCCAGAGGCCGTCGTGGACGACGCCGTCGAGGAGGGTAGAGGGACCGAGCTTCACGCCGGTGCGGAGGGCAGGGAGGTAGTGAGGGATGTTGGACATGGACTCGAAACCACCAGCAAGCTGAGGGCCAGATCCAAGCATGATGTTCTGGCACGCATACATGGCGGCCTGAGTTTGGGGAAGGGGGGGACGGGGGGGGTTACGGGGGGCACAAATCATGGTGTCGGAAGTTTCGGTACTTACCTTCATCCCGCTAGCGCAGACCTTGTTGACAGTCGTACACTGTGCTTCATCCTGTCCCCCGGCACCTTTCCAAGCCTGCCTTGCAGGGGCCTGCCCGACACCCGCGCTGACCACGTTTCCGAGGGTCACATCGACGATGTCCGAGGCCTTGAAGGTCGAGGTCGAGGAGAGGGAGGCGAGCTGGTGGGAAATTGTAGAGGAAGCCAAGGCAGGAGCTGAGATAGAGGAAAGGGAACCGTTGAATGGCGCAATGGCGGTACGGGCGAAGGACACAATTACAGGGCTGGGGGTATTTGGGGCGGGAGGGTGGAGATTGAGCTGGTGAGAGGGTGGTATTTAGATTACCGTAGGATCGGAAGGTGTCGCCGGGTGGTGAAATCACTCAATGAACGTTCCGCATATTCTTGCGCTACCGCATCTCCCGATTAAATTCCCAAAGATAATTAATTGGGGGTTGAAGACTTTTGAACGTACCGTGGGAGAGGCATAATCTTGGTTTATTTTGGGTGAAGTGAAGTGAGAAAAAGGGAAAGGGGAAAGAGGTGAAGGAGAGGGGGAGTGCAAGTTGGAGTGCGAGATTTGGGCTTGGGTAATTCTTACGTCAAGTTTGGCCATTGGCATATTCTCCTTTTCGTGATTTTATTGTCTTTATATATCTTCAGCTGGCCTTTGCCTTCTTCTTGCTTGGCCCCTCCTCCTCGTCCTCCTCGTCCTCCGCCCCCTCTGTCAACTTCAGCGCCTCCTTCTCCTCTTCCTTGTTACCAAAAACGCTCCCCACCGGCTTCTTGACAGGCGCTGGTCCAAAGTCGTCGTCGCTCTCAGAGTCAGAGTCGTCAGTCTCAGAGTCCCCGTCTCCCCCCCCCTTCGCCTCCTCGGCAGCCTTCTCCTCCTCCTCCCTTGCCCTCTGCTCCTCCTCTTTCCTCTTCCTTCTCTCCTCCCTACCGATCTGTATCCCGGCAAGTCTCTGCCCGTACCTATTCCCAAAGACGTTCCCCCCCTTCACGTCCCCGCTGCAGCACCCGGTGCACCCGGTGTTGGGGTCCTGGATCTCGCCCTTCTCGCGGCGCTCGCTGCGGGGGACGCGGCAGATGGAGACGGAGCCGAACTTGTAGTTGGAGGGGTTTATGACGTAGGTGGAGCAGAGGTTCTCGTAACCCTGCTTCTTCCACTTTGAGATCAGGGCTGCGTCGATTATCTGGGGGGTGGGGGAAGGAGTGGGGGGGTGTGGTGCACGGTGAGCGTCGCACGGTCAATGCTTTAGCAAATGTGAAATTGATTCGTGAAATTGATTTGTAGAATAGTTCCGTGGAATAGATTCGTGAAATAGAGTCATAAATAAGATTCGTGAAATAGAGTCATAACTGTCTCACCTTCTCCCTTATGCAGAAATCGTAAACCTCCCTACTAATCTTCTTGTGCACCTTATACATATCGTAGACATATCTTGTCCTCTGGTTGTTGATCTGCATAACGGGCCACATTGCCTCAGTCTTTCTGAGCCCCTCATGAGAAGAGGAGACTTGACTACGGAGCTCAGCCTCGAGGGCTTCAAGCGTTGGGGAGATGTAGTCGAATCCTTTAGGTGGACGAGAGCGTGGCATCCTATTAGGGTTATATCTGTGATATCTGTGATGAAAGGTTTGATCTAAGGTGATGGTATGAATGTGATTGAGGGATTGGAGTAGTTGAGAGTGTAAGTAGTAGAAATGAGGATAGAAATGAGGAGTCAGACTGTCGACCCCGTTTGTGGAGAGGAAGCTTAAAGGGTGATGGAGTGATAAGGCGTTGTTTTTTATGGTATGATTTGCTCTCTATGTTCAAAATATTGCCCCAAACTACGGTGTTAAGGCAAAGCGATCTAAGGCTACAAAATCACAACACTTTCTCACCTTTCCAAAATCTGGGGGATGGAATTGGGGAAGAAAAATATTAATTGCTGAACTCATTTTCACCCAATAATCAGCCTTGCCGTTTTTAAAAAATTGACTTGCCGATTTCTTCTCAGCCTCTTCTCTTGACCTACAAAATTATCGCGCTTAAAGACGTTGACACTGAAGGTGATGACAACAAAAGCAAAACTTTTGGGAAAGCAGCTTATTGGGGACGAACGTCTGGGTTCGCCAGACAATTTGCATACTTTCTCATCAACATGGGAGCTGATAAGGTGAGTGTGGCGGCTCTTGGTTGCCTTATTACGTGTTTCACACCCTCCGGTAAAATATGGTGTCCAGGGTGACACACATATGAATTTTACTCCCCTTCATTCCACGCCTCCTTTTTCCTCTACCATATTTCTTCTCTCCTCACACGTCTTTCGCATTTCCTATCTCTTATTGTCCGAATTAGTCGTATTCGTCCGCCGAGGTCGCCAAGCACAACACCGAAGAAGACTGCTGGCTCATCATAAGCCCCCCCGGAGCCACCACCCCTAATGTCTACAACGTTACTAAGTACCTAGACGAGCACCCTGGAGGCGCTGAGGTGCTACTTGATGCTGCTGGGATGGATGCCACCGATCAGGTGAGAGAAAAAGCTGGATTGGCGCTGATTGGGGCTGATTGATGGGGGACAATTATACCGAGAGGACTCCCACCCTGCCTTGGCAACTGCCACCCCCCTTCCCAACCTCACTTCGCCCCCCCTGTGTACCCCTCCCCTACAGTTTGAGGACATCGGACACAGCGGAGATGCCCGCAAGGAGCTTGCCAAGTACGTCATCGGCGAGCTGAAGATCACCGAAGAGGAGAAGAAGAAGATGGAGGAGGAGGTGAGACGATGGGAGACGTTTGTGCACCCCCCCCTTCGAGTCGAAGCTGACCCCCCTCCTACTTACAGAGACTGGCCAAGGAGGCCGCTAAAGCTGCAGGGGGAGGCATGGGACCAATCATCGCTATCCTTGTCGTGCTGCTCGCCGTCGCCGGATACTTCATGACGCAGTAGTAAAGCATGCGCGGGGGGACCGACGTTTGGAGGGGGGGTTCCAAGTGTTACTTTTGGTTTAGGCTGGAGACGGGAGCAATGAGATTTTGATGAAATACGATGACAAGACTCAAATACTCTCGCGAGAATTTACCAGAAACAAATGTTACACTGCTTTGCCGAAAAAAACGGAACCAATGTCCTTCATTTAGCCCGCTTTAGCCTTGTGTCTTTCTCAAAAATCACCGACCATCTTCAATATGTTATTGACTTTATGCTCATACTGGTCATGCGTCTTGATCAAGTCCCCTACGTCCAAATCCTCCACCCCGTCAACCCCAATGCCGCAGCTTCCCGCAACTGAACCGGCGGCCCCAATCGCGCCTAGCTTGCGCTTGTACTGAAAGAGGAGCCTAACTACGATGTCCCTGTGGCTGTAGCAGTTCACCATCCTCGACCCCACCACAGCCTTCCTGACCTCCCTCCACTTCGACCTGTCCACATGAAGGGGGGCGCCCATCATCACCACGCTCCCCACGATGCTCCCGGGCTCCCTGTACAGGGTGACCTTCGTGCCGTCAGGGTTGGAAACCACGTTGGAGCTGGAGTCCGGTGAGAAGTTGGAAGCGAGGTAGATGGACTGGAGGCGGGAAAGCTCGCAGAGGGCTGAGAATATAACGCGGCCGCCGAAGGAGTAACCGATGAGGTTCAGGTTCAGACCGCACGAGCGGGCGGTCGAGGTAGATGACGGGGAGGAGCTGCTTTCCGAACCGTTCTTCTTTGCATCCTCCTCCACTTGGTCAACCTCGTCCTGCGCGGAAAAGCCTCGTTAGTCAAAAAGCGACATCTCGTGGCCTATAAACCTTAAACCTTTTCTCACCTCCACGCCGTTTTCACACCAGCTCCTAGCAAGGAGCACCCCCACACGATCGGCGCGGGTGCACGCCAGCCCCCAGTCGTCGTCTATACCGTTGACCCACCTCGCCAGCATGATCGGCACCGCCGCCGCTGTCATGAGCGAGGCCGCGACGGTGTGCTTCAGGCCTTCCTTCAAGCTCGCCTCGGCGACCATGGCAACGGCCTCAGAGGTCAGGAAATTGTAGCTTATCTTCTCAATTATAGCGGGCTCCCATTTCACAGTGAGTTGAACGTTACCTGGCCGGGAGTTATACCAGGCGTAGCAATTGTCCTGAGGGTAGGAGCGAGGCGACAAGCTTTTGGGGTTGGTATTTCGAAATAGTCATGTCACCCGGCGCCGGCCCTCACCTTCATGATAACGTTACCCGCAGGCACGACAGCTTCGACAAACGAGGAATAATTTGTAAATCCGAGCGCGTCGATAGCGTCAACACCGTCCTTCGAAACTGACAACGAGACAACTTCGGTGGAGGGAGGGGAGCCGGAGAGGAGGTGGGAGGTCATGTTCAAGGGATTCACGTTATACTTTTCGAAGATAGAGTTTAGGAGAAGGGGGATACGACCGGACCATACTGTGAGGAGGTCGGGGATGAATTTGGACTTCTTCTCCTCCTTCTCTTTCTTCTTCTCTCCTTCCTCCTCCTCGCCTTCTGCGTTGTCCTCCTTTTCTTCACCATCGCTCTTGTCCACTTTATGCCCCCCGCTCTCTTCTCCCCCTCCATCCTCCTTCTCTTTCTCCTCCTCCTTCCCCTCCTCGTTCTCCTCCTTGTCCTCCTCGTCCTCTTCTAATTTCTTCTCATTACAAACCCTATAAAAATCCCTTAAACAGCCCTCAAGTTCCACGTCTCCCACCTCTCCGGCACACTCCATAACTCCCCAGGGCCTGTACCAGCTCCTGGGCGAAGAAACCCAACCCGAAACGCAAACGTCCACGGTCATGGATCTCGTTGTCGATACGTTCTTGTTCTTGTCGCTTGAGTCAAGGCCCAGGTAGTACATTGGGTCGCGGCCGCATATTTCGCATGTTTCCCCAAAGCCCGAATCCTCGGAGGACAACTTCTCCTTGCACAAATCGCAGACTGGACGAGGCATGTCCCACCTGTCAATTTCGACATCGGCCTCCTCCTTCATTGCAGCCTTCCACTTCCTGCTGCTAATCTGCCCCCCCGTCACCCCCAGGAAAACCCCGACGAGAGCCGCGTTGCCGCCGATTGTCACGATAAGTGTCGAAATGAAGGTGGTTGTGGAAATTATCAAGGAGGAGGAGGTGAGGACTCCTAAGGTTGTGATGAGAGTGGATCCGGCAGCTGCAATGAAAGGAACGGCGATCCCTCCGGTTATCACGATAGCTGTGGTTGTGAGGGTGGCGGCAGTCGCGATTTTAAGGCCCTTCTTGAACCTCGCCCCAAAGGACTTCTTTTTGTTCAAATCTGCGACGAGCGTGCAGCGAGCGAAGTGAGCCGCGAAGATGGCTGCATTAGTACAAAGGAGCTACAGCATTGGAAAAATCACCTCCCGATGTTGATGACACTGTGCTGCTTTCACTTCCACTCATTCTCACCTTTCGTTGCAGCCGAGGGAGGGGCGTCTCCGGCATCCTTCGATTCTGTAATGCCCTTCAGCATAACACCACCAACCCAAACTTGGTACCTAGAAAAATTCATTGTTGTGGGGGAAGGAGGGTGTACCTTGTTGTACAGGGAGAGGAGACGTTCATAGACCTTGTTATCAATATATCCCGGGCTATTTCGCGTTGCGTGCTCGACTATCCTTTCCAAGACACTCTTTGGAGGCGCTGCTTCCTTGTCAACATCGTCGAACAACTCGTCGGTCTTTGAATCAAGCGGTGCTTGGGGAGGAGGGGGTAGGGGAGTCACCAAGGCCCAAACTCTAGCCACCGTGACTATCGTAACTACTGCTCGTCGCACAGAAGGCAAGTCACCGAGAGACTTTATTAGCTTGTCTAGGGGATCGGGAGGGGGAAGTCCCGCAATCTTGGCGAGGGTGGTGGGGGTTATGGGGGTGGGAGGACCATCAGCGGACCACACCCTACTTCGAGAGGGGGCTGGAGGGGGGGTCGGGGTAGGTGAAGGAGTAGTGGGAGCAGGAGCAGGAGGCGGGGGGGGAGGAATCGCCAAACTACGCCATTCCGAACCAAAGCCCTCATCAAATTCTCCATCGCTCTCATCATTGTAGGGGACCAGGACTGTAAAGAAAAAAGTTATCCAACCAGATTGGGACAAGTTCTCGGTTAGGTGAGAAAAGAGAGCGAGACGAGCATCGAGAGAGAGAGGGATGAGGGGTGATAGACGCGTGTGGAGTGGTTTTTGGGCTGCGTCTGAATTCTTCATCTGAGAACAGTTGCTATTTTCGAGAAGTTATGAGCGTTTTGGGATACTTTATTGAGATTTTCAGAGATACGTAACTATAATCTCCCCTCAGCTCTCCTCAAAATGCAACTTAACTCGATAGAAGGGGAGAAAATAGCCCAAGAATTTTTCCATTTTTTTCATTTTGCAAATTTTAAATCAAGCTTATATTCACACATTCCACTTTCAGTAACTTAAAAATGATCCTATATATGCTTCTCTACATTTTAAGATATTAAAAAAATATTGAGAGGCAATAATAAATAATTTTTAGGCAAATTTATATTATAGTACTCAAATATCATAATTATATATAATTGATGATCAATATTATAGTTATATATAAATTAAGAATACTATTGCTTTTAGAAAAATATTTTTGATCATATTTGATTTTCTATTATTTGGTGCAGATGAACCCTCACTTGCTTTATATTTGTACTTAAAGTATAAAAAAAAATCAAATATACAATAAAGTTCAAATGTTACTTAGATAAATAAAATCTCCCGCTGACACCCGCATTACACGCCCTTACGTTGCCTAAAAGCTCATTTAAAGGAGGGAACTATCTTCTTCTACCCCTCCACGACCTCTGTGTCTTCGCTTGCTCCCCACTCTGCCCATGATCCCTCATAGACTGCAACCCTCTCAGAATCCACGCCAACCTTTTCCAACGCTGTTGCGACTATGCAGGCTGTGACCCCGCTGCCGCAAGTGACGACTATCTTCCCATTGCCTTCCAACGGCACGACTTCGCCAAAGACCCTTGTGAGTTCTGTCTTGTCCTTCAAACCGCACCAGTCGTCCTCTAGTACCTTGGGGAAGGGTAGGTTCTTGGCCCCTGGCATGTGGCCCGACCTGACGCCTGCCCTCGCTTCCTTTTCTTCCCCGGTGAATCTCCCGGCTCCCCTGACGTCGACAATGGTCGCGGATTCTTCCCCTCTCACAACAGACTGGACAAAGGCCTTGTTTACGAACTTCCCCCATCCCTCCTGCACGGGAACCAGGGCGCCGACATTCTCGCAGCTTGGAATATTTTCGGCATCTCCCTCCCCCTCCCCCTTCTCAGTTCCAGGGCTTTGCTTACAGCCAACCCAGCCCTCGTGTCTCACACCGTACTTGAGCCAATAGTATGAGTAGTACATGGCCATGCCACCCTCAGATTGATAGAGGACGATTGGCGTGCTCTTGCTGAGGGCATTTTTCTCTAGGAAGGCCTCGTACGTCGCAGGAGATGGCCAGGAGTGGACGGTTCCTTTGGGGTGTCCCATTGCTGTGATGTCAAGGTACTTCGCTGTTTGCGTGTTAGAATAACCCTAGACTAGCAACCCCTCTCCCCCCACCTCCCATCTCCCTCACTCCCCCCTCTCACCTCCTTTAACCCTCCTATCTGCAAAGTCTCTCGGGCCTCGATCCTTATCCTTGAGAAACCAGGAGGTATCAACCAACGTCAGGCTCCCTAAACCAGTTACAGAGGGAAATGTGTTCGACATCGACATGGCTGACAAGGGGCGAGCTGCTAAAGTGAGGAGGAGAGTGGTGCTTTTCATCAATTTTTTGTGATTGCTTTTTTGATGCTTCACTTTCCCCCTGATTTTCCCTCAATTAGAACGCCCGTCTCCCTTCTCTACCCCTTCACTCTCCATCCATTAACACCTAAATTTACCCCTCTACCCATTAGCTCTCTATATAGATGTTATAATGTCTCTCATTTCCAAATATTGCCTCTTCCTCCTCGTCGTCACCATCTTCTTCCCTCTTCCCACGACTCCTCATTCTTTTCCACCCTCCTACTCTGAATATAAGCTATCCCATGATAACAATTTTGGCTCAGAGAGCGTTTATAAATCTAATGTCGCTACCCTTTCCTCTAGAACATCCCCAGGCTGCGAATACTCTGGCACAGCATGGTTGGATATTCCTCCCTCGCGCATAAGATCCATATTCAATTCTACCTTCGACGTTCCTACCCCCACGGAGGGGTCCTCTCTGCAGGACGTGCTGCAGGAGCTGAAGGATTTCATTACTGACCATGATATGCAGACGCCCGCCACAGTTCAAGTCAAATCAGGAGAGGGAATGGAAATAGATGAGGGGCTAGACTGGTCAGTACCCTCCCGCAACCCCTCCTCCCGCAATCTCGTGACGTCACCTCGCAACCAGGGCCTTTGCGGATCTTGTTATGCCTTTTCCTCATTAGGTTCCCTCGAGACCTCCCTTGCCCTCTCCTCCGGGAACTCCCCTCAGCCGCTCTCGGTCGAAGAGGTTGTTTCCTGCTCGACGAACAACCTTGGTTGCACGGGTGGGAACCCCCTGCTGGCGATGGAGTGGGTGACCAAGCACGGTGTGGGGTTGGAGAAGGACTACAAATACAAGAGCATCAACAGGATGCCAGGAGAGGAAAATAGCTGCAAGTCGGACCTTAACAGGGGGGTTAGAGCCTACGTGAAGCAATATGCGATCGTCCAGCCGACAGTGGAGGGCATAAAGGAGGCCCTCAAATACAGCACTGTTGCGGTGGGGATAGACGGCACTGAGGTTGGGCTTCTGGGATACAGGTCGGGAGTTTATGGGGACAGGCAGGAAGAGGTAGAAGGTTGCAAGGTGAGAGCGAAGGGGAGCGCAAAGGGCGCAGCTTAGCGATGACGTAACGCAAGGCAAGCGCTAACCAATCGTTAACCCCTCCGCCGATGCAGGACAAGCCGCTCAACCATGCGGTGTTAATCGTTGGGTACGGGACGGACGATAATGGGGAGTATTGGCGCGTTAGAAACAGGTGAGGATTAGGATTAAGTTTGGATTAGAGTGCATGACGCCTTTTTGCCAACCTTGTGATGTGACAGTTCTCAGTTGCTAACCTGCTGCGGTTACTTCACTCCTCCCTGCAGCTGGGGAGACCAGTGGGGCGAAAAGGGGTTTTTCAGGGTTAGGATTCTCTCCGGCGACGGCGTCTGTGGAATCAACAAGAATCCCTCCGTAGTGCTCTCCTCACGCTACTCAAAATCACCCCCGCCAATGTCCACCTCCCCCATCACGGACGAAGGCATAGGAGTTCAGAACATATGCGCCGTGGCGCTCGGAGTTATGGGGATCGTAAGCCTCATCCTGGGCTGCGGCTGCGGAGAGTCGCAACCTGAGGCTCCTTACCCATCCAACCAGTACACGAAGTCTCCGGCTTTCCTTTACGGGGCCGTGGAGAGATTGGAAAGGAGACGCGAGGACAAGGCTAAGGCGAAGGTGAGAATGGAGCATCTCATTTCAATCGCCAAGTGCACGTCATAAAGTTCAAACACCAACGCAACCCTCCCTATTCGCTCCTCCCTTCCGCAGAATATCGCCAAGGCTTCCCCGAGATGGCTGGGGGGCGGACTGGGGGTTTACCAGAATATCGACAGCACCCCTCCGGATAGTAGGGGCGGGACACCGGCTGGAAGGGGGGAAAGGACGAGGAGCGAGGACGAGGAGAGCGGATTACTGCAGCACCACATGAGAGCCTCCTCGTTTGGTCACCTTGGGGATAATTCAGGCGTTCAGCCGCCTAATCTCACCGGCACGACAAGCAAAAAGGGAAAGAGCAAGAAGAAGAAGAAGAAGAAGAAGCTCCAGATGGGAATAGGCTTCGTGCCAGGAGGCCTGGGAGGCAAGGGGCTCATCGACTCCAACATCTCAGTCGACAAAGGTTCCCCCTCCCCAACATTCTAAGGTTGCATTGCTTTGGTTTCTAAATTATTCTTTTCTTTTAGATTGCTTTTCTTTTAGATAGAAGCCAACTGTACAACTCATCGTCCCTAAATGTAAGCTCGTAGCAAGCATGCCCAAACCCCTTCTCTGGGAAGTTAGGTAAGTTTGGAGCGCTTTCGTATCGCGTGTAATTCACCCCCCCTGAACCATCCGCCTCCCTCAGTGCTTTTACCACCTCATCGCTATGTTCAACTCCGACCAGCCTGTCTGTTTCACTGTGGAATACCCAAACAGGGAGATCCTTGCAACCCTCCACAACCTCCTTCAAACTACTAGGTGCATCCCTCTTGTCAAGTTTCTTGTGGTCTACCAAGTACCCACAGATCGGCACGATAGCTGCGAACTTCCCGGGGTTCCTACTAGCCAGCTCCCAAGTCCCTTTGCCCCCCATTGAGTTTCCGCAGCAGTAAGTGGCCGCTGGGTCACCCCTCACGACCGGCATCAGCGTGTCCACCAAACTAACCAGCAAATCAAATTGAGGTTTCCAGTCACGCTGCTGTGCTAGAGGCATCACGACAACGAATGGAAACCCCTCCCTACCCCCAAAGGGAATGTCTTCATCAGCTCCAAGCAACAAAGCAGGAAGGCTTGTCTCCCTTAATTTCCCAATCTTCTTAACTGCCCCCATCCCATGTAAGAAGAGGATCACCGGGTGAATTTCATCCTGAGACCAATTTGTCGGAAGATAGAGGAGAAGGTCCACGCTGTCGATGGACACCTCCCTCATTTCTCCCGGAGTGGGAAGAGTTACGCCAGATATTTCCCCGGACGAGTCCATGAAGTAAATATTTTCAACACTTGGTCGATTTACAAGCGTTTTCGTCTTGGTTTCGTGGAAAGGTTTGACCCCCTAAATTGTTCAAATTGCGTAAATATCAAAATATTTGTTCTGCCTTCGTCTCACTTTGAAAATCTCAGTCGAGGATGCCGAAATCCACCAATTCCACCCCGTCAACACCCACCGCCACTGAGTCCTTGCTCGCTCTACTTCTTTCGAACTTTATGATTCTCACCTTTGGATTTCTTACAGCCCTCCCTTACCTTCTATACGGCGCACGTGGAATGTGGATTGTCTTTGTGCCATACTATGTGTGCAATGCCATTATGGCACAGCATTCAAATGATGGCTACCAAAATGAGAGCTTTGCGAGGTCATTTCCCGTCTTCCATTACCTCAGGAAGCACATTGGGCTCTCCGCTGAAGTTCCAAAGTCCCTGAGCGAATCGGACGGCCAGTACATATTCGCAATGTTCCCCCATGGCACCGGCAGTGATTTCCGAGTCCTCCTCCAGGGCATGCTCCCGGATTTATTTCCCAAGTTCCACTCCAAGGTGAGGAAGAAGTGGCAAGGAGCAACGAGCCGACGACTCAAACACTAACCTTCGCCTCCCACAGATTCGCTCCCTCGCGGCCTCCGTTCTCTTTTACATTCCCTTCATCCGCGAGATCACGCTGGTCACTGGCTGCATCGAGGCGTCTCGTCACGTGGCAGAGAAGGCCATAAGGAATGGGAGAACGATCCTTGTTCTTCCTGGGGGAGAGGCTGAGCAGTTGCTCACGCAGCAATTCACCGAGAAGGTGAGACTGGGAAAAGGAGAGAAGGGTAGCACGACTTGTCACTTACTAACACAACCCAATCCGCGATCCACTTCGCTCATCACACAGGTTTACCTTAAAAAAAGAAAGGGCTTCGTCAAACTCGCACTCAAACATAACCTTCCCCTCGTTCCCGCTTACGTTTTTGGATCAAACGATCTCTACACCACGTCTGATTCCTTCTTTGACGCTCGTTGGGCGTTGATGAAGAGGTTTGGCGTTTGCCTGCCTCTTTGTAAGGGCTACTTTAAAACTCCTTTCTGCCCCCTCCCAATCAAGAACACAATTGTATTCGGCGAGCCCATCAAGCTCCCTAAAATAGAAAATGGGGAGGTCTCCCCGGAGCAGCTGAATGAAGTCCACGAGCTCTTCACCATAGAACTAAAAAAGCTCTTCGACAAAAACAAGGCTCGGTTTGGCATGGGCGACAGAGAGCTGGTTATCGTATAATCTAAATCACCTGCCCATCGCTATGCGGCGAATCTTCTCTTCATCCTTTATCTTGTTCCTCGTCTGTCCCTCCCTTAATCTCTTTTCGTCCCTCTCGATCTCATCCACCCTCTGCCAGCCCTCCCAAGTGCTGTACTCAACGCCCTTCTTCTCGAGAAATTCCACAAAGTCCGCCCCCCCCACCTGCCCCCTGGTCTCAGTTCCCTCGTAGATCCTCCCTACAGTCTCCCTCGCATCCGCGATGTTGGTCCCAACGATACCCTTAGGTCCTCTCTTGCACCAACCCGCAGAAAAGACCTTCCCATCCACATGTCCCCTTTCGTGCTTGTACCTCCCTCCCTCAAAGGGAAGTCTTTCATCCAGGGGGCTCGCCTTATAACCCATCGAGCTGACAAGAACGTCCGTCTCAACGTCCTCAAAAACCCCCGTCCCCACGGCTCTCTGCGCCCCCTTCTCCCCCGAAAGTTCCTGCAGCTCAAACCTCACGCTCTTCATGTTCCCCTCCTCGTCGGTGTGTATTTCCGAGGGAGAACGCAGGTATCGAACAGAGATCTGAGCCCCCTCTCCCTCCTTTACCTCGTCATCCTCAGCGACCTGCTTTATGAGTTTGATAAGTCGTGTCATTGGCCTGTTCCCTTCCATCTCTTCCAAGCTTTCTTTATTCGAGCTGTGACGAGCGAAGCGAGTGAGTCCAAAGAATGTTGGTGAAAAGTGTGTTATTGTCGCCACTTCACTCTCCCTCGCTCTACTCTTTCAATTCTCTGTGCGCATTGCTCCGAGTCCATTCTTACCTCCTCTCTATGTCCTCCACATCGATTCTCAAGGCAGTGTTTCCCGCCTTTGCCATTTTGTAAATGTCTCTGAACTCCTTCGTCGTGAAGGCAGTCTGGTATGCTCCTCTCCTATTGTACAACCCTATCGTCCCTACCCCCCACCCCGCCATCTCCTCAATCTCCTCGTCTCTAACCTCACTGTCCCGGAGGATGCCCCTTCTACCCTTGGCGAAAACCCTGGCCAGGTCAAGAGACACGTTCCCCCCCCCAATCACTGTAATGTTCAGCCCTTCCCCTCCCCTCCTCACCACCGCCTCCCTGAAACCAGGCTGCGACGAGCAAGCGTTGACAAAGCGTAAGGTTTTTTGCGTTTGGGTGATTCGAACGCATTACTATCTGGGGTCCAGATATCTTCCAATTCTCACCTCCTCCGCCCAACTCGCCGCATTGTACCACTCAACGGCATCCCTCACCCTCACCACAGGAGGAGACTGCACCTTCGAGCCGTCAGGCTTGTATGCTGGTAAATCGAGCTCATTCGACAGCGACGCGCCGTGGCAGAGCACAACAGCGTCGTAGTGGCCCTCCACATCAGAAAGCTTCACCTTCTCACCTTCACCAATCGCAACACCACCCAAGAACCGAACGTCCGTCGAGGCATTGTCGCCCTCGATAATCTGGGTAAACTCGCTCTGGGCGTTCTTCACGTCCCCGTGATCGGGAGCCACACCGGTCCTAATCAGACCAAATGGGACTCTGGAGGAGTCCACAATATCCACTTTCTTTGGGGCGTTGGGATGAGAAAGAAGGTATTTTAGTGTGTAGAAGCCTAGAGTCAGGGAGGAATTGGGAGTTAGTCGACGATTGGCGAAGGTAATGTTAGATCTTTGGAAAGAGTGCCTCACCGGATGGACCACTCCCAATGATACAGACTGATTCTGGAATTTTTGTGGAATTTGGCGATATAGATGATAAACATCTTAGTCTTACTGCCCCCCCTGCCCTGCCATATTTCGTCAGATAGTATCCCAGTCTCAGCATTTGGTAATCTTGCTTCGACGAGTCGGGATTTGTCTTAATTTCTTTCTTGTTTGATGTATTAAAAGTGTATAATAGGGTACTAGGGGTACAACGCGGAAAGAGGAGTCTGAAAAAGAATACTAGAGAATTGCAGAAACAGTGTATAGAGATGGGAAGATGATTCTCTTTTTGCGCCAATGTCCATCTTTTTTGGTCATTTGTTTAAGGTTGATAATGTTCTCGAGAGCTGCCCGTCGTCTATCTACGTCTGCTGATCCATGTAAGTTATATACTATTACGACATGACAAATCATTTTATCACTCTATCTAACTCCAAAACTGCTTAAATTCCCTCTGATCTCCGCCATCATTCCAACTGCACCTGCTTCTTTCACCATCAATCTGTTCTCTCACGCCCTGTTCTCTTCTCTCTCTTTTCCATCCTTGTAATATGTAGCCCAATCCCAGGATCTTATTAAGGGGTTTGCCGGGTTCGCCGTTATTGGCTTGATTGTCGGTGTTGCTACGGGTGCAACTTCATCGGCTCCTGTTCCATGCAGCCCAGATGCTCCCACCCAGGGAGCGCAGGTTGAGCGCACCAACTAATAGGCATCTATCCATATCTGCGCTGTCTGCTGTCTCCTGGTTGCGTGATCCGAGCGTTTCGGGCCTCCACCGGAAAGAGATTTTTTTGATGAGAAATGACAATTACTTTTGTTACATATAACGTATTATCATCTAGTATTATGATCCGATTCTTTCTCTCCGATTGATTCGATGCTATCTGACTATACACTTTTGTTACTTACTTTTGTTACAATTGTGTGTGTGCTGTGATGATGGCATTGATCGGCTCGTTCCCATGCATGGGCGTCGCAATTACGACAACATCTGGTTCTTGACCGGCGCCTCCCCAGTACGTACTCCCCCTGTTCCTCCAGCTCATCTCCCTTACAGACGCAGTCAAACCGCCACGTAGTGACCACGGCATCCACCCTTGCCCCCCGTTGAAAAACGCCGCCTCTCCCCGGATACTGTTGCTCCGTCCTGCCAGAACGCTATTGTTTCTCCTCCTGCTGCAACACTTTTTGAATGAGAAACAGCACATGATGATCCCAACGACTGCTAATATAATCTCTATACATAACGATTTCAACTTGGCGCCTATCCACGTCCCGTATGCACCCTCTTCCACGCAATACGACTCCTCTCCATCCTGCACGGCAACCCATCCCGGTTCCAACAAGCAGTCTATGCATTCCTGCACAATGACGGAGTTATCGTGCTCGAAGGTGCACTCGATGACCTGGTCTTCGATGTGACTGCAGTCATGATTTCCCCACCCCGCGTGTTTGCAATCAATAAGTCTCGTCTCATTACCGTTGCAGTTCAAATCGTCCAACCAAATTGCCTGGTGATCGCTTCCCTGGTTCGGGTTAGGGTTCCCTCCGTCTAGAGAGTTGGGGAGTTCCCACTGCACAACCTCCCCACCTTTCAATCCATACGCGGCCGCAATCTGCCTGCACGCAACGGTAGCCTCTTTCTCCATGAAATTATCGTTACACACCGTGCCCCAATTCACGTAGTACCCATTCTCTTGCCTAACTTCGAGCCTCCCTCTTACTGTCAGTTTACCTTCTCCATCCCATGACGAGAGGTCAGCCACATGGCCATTGCTATCGATGAGCCTCGCCAGGCTTCCTGGTCTGTACGTCCCTGGCTTAATCTTCCCAAAAAAGCCAAAATCACCCTTCGCAGTGTAGCAGACGCAGCCATCCCTCGCTTGATTTGGCACTGAATGTGAATCAAACGCTGAACAGTACGAGCAGAAGGCATCGCCGTGCTCGTGCCTGAATTTTCCTTCCCCACACTGACTGCAAGTGCATTCTGGGTCATCGCGGTCCAAGAAGGATCCCGCCGGGCAGTCTATATTGCTACAATCCGACACGTCCTTGGCGCAAAACTCCTCAGATCCATTGTCTTGGGTCGCTTCCGCCACGACCGTGTTGCCCCCCTCCTCATACAACTTCCACGTGTTTTCGTAGGGGTGATATCCCTTGGAAGCCTTGCCTCGGTAGCATTGGCCACTTGGAAAGCACACCGACGGCCACGATCTACTATAGCGATATTCCTCCGTATTGTCCAGAGTGTATGGATCACCCACTGGTTCTAAATCTCCCGTCGTGTCATAGAACCTAAGAATAGCACCGTTCCATCCATCCCCATAACTGCGGGAGGAATGAAGTGACGACCGAAATATCCCGAACAGTTAGCAATAAGGCGTGTTGAGTTTTACAAGGCGTGTTGTACTTCAAACCTTTCAACGCAATAAGGCGTGTTGAGTTTTACAAGGCGTGTTGTACTTCAAACCTTTCAACGCAATAAGGCGTGTTGATTTTTACAAGGCGTGTTGTACTTCAAACCTTTCAACGCTCACCTGTCTGTGAGAACAAGCTTGTAACATTTATCACCTTTGCACGATGTCTGGCCCTCCTCAGCCACAGTAGTGCCATGGCAGGTCAAGCAACTGTCCTCGCTCGTCCCGCCATCGTTTTCAGAGTACTTCCCTGATCCGCAGAGCTTGCAAGGCTCTGTTGAATCCTCACTGCTCCATCGCCCGGCTGGACACAACACACACGCGTTAATATCGTTGTCCCACCCAAACCCTGGACTACACTTGCTCGTCGCAGGAGATTTACAATCGGCGAGGTGATCATGCTCGTAAGCACCTGCTGCATCTGTCTCTCCTCTCAGATTAGTTGCCCTCTGGTGCTGAATCACCTTCCCCGCAGGGCACTCCTGACATTCAGAACTTCCCCATGCCATATTATAGGTATTCTCCCCGCAAATCTGACAGGCGCAATTACACCCCCCATCAGTGTACATTCCCTCCTGACAACCAGCACCGCAAGCCCAGTGCCATGCATTTCCTAAAGTCATATCATAGTACCCAGGTGGACAATTGACACTGAACGACACAACAAGGGGACACCAGATGAGAGCCCATAGTGACAGTTCACGCAATTTCATTTCACAACATGGATCTTCCCAACCCAAGTCCCAATTTTTCACCTCCTCAAACTTTTCGTCGAAATGAACACTTTTTTCACTCTCCTTTTCGCAATCTTCCTCTCCCTCGTTTGTAAGTCGCAAGAACCCCAATTTTTGCCAAGTTAAATTATCGTGGGGAGCTCAACCAAGTCAGTTTTACCTTGGATCTACCTGACCGATTCCCATTACCAACTGATGGGAATTTTGCCATATGTGGTGGAAACCCTTCGCCGGAGCAAGAATTTACTGCCCGCGCAATACTCCACTGGCCTTTCCCCACAGTCTGACGCGCCCAATCTACTATCTGAAAAGGATCTTCTGTTATCTCGTTACTTGCTGAGCACACACACATAGATTCCCTTGCTCTATCCATCGTGATATTCCTGACCCCTCCCCGCTCCTCTTCTCCAATCCTCACAGCCGCCTCAGAGCAGAACCTTCGTGTCACAGCCGCCTCAGAGCAGAACCTTCGTGGCTTAGCCAGTGGAGATGCGAACATTGATGGAGACCCAAATGAGAAGGATAAGTCATACACGGTCATCTTGATCGTCTGCCTTGCTATCGCAGCGTGCAGCGCTATGTTCGGGGTCGTTTGGGTCAGGTGCTACAAGAAGTAGGCGAGGGTTGAAGCAAGGGAGTCATCGTAGCTAGTTGTGTGCGTTGCGTTTGACGGCAAAGTAAAAGCGGGACAAAATTAGAAGAACAAAAATTCCCAGTTCGTCTTCCAACATTTCGTAATCAACATAGATACCGTCCGTACCGGTGCACCATCACTTCCCTCCCTAACCCTTGACCGAGACAGCTCTAGCAGCCGTCACTCTCCCCTCCTTTTGAAGCATCTCCTTGTCAGCCACGGCCTTGAATAGGGTGAGGTTACTCTGAACGGCAGCGCCAAGAGTGGCGGCAGCCAGTGGCAGCGCAATGCTACCGTCCTGATCTTCCTTCTCCATGTCCTTCTGCTGCTGCTGCAGCTGGAGGGTCTTGCAGGCCTGCAGAACAAGGTGCAGCATCTGGGGATCGCACTGCTTCAGCTCGTCGGTGAGGCCGTCAGGGGAAGGGGGAAGCCCGTCGACCAAGGCATCGGTAGGAGAGTACACTTCAAGTAGCCCATCAATCTGCGAGGAGGAACGAAACGACCACAGAAGGTTTGATGAGTGCGTTGAGCCTGCAAATGTCTCGCCATATTCCCCCGTTCTCACCTCCTCAACAGGTACTTCGGGCGTTTCGTCGTCGTAAGGGGCAGGGTCGGGGATCGGTAAATCCGCCGACGTCGAGTCCATGTTGTACGCGAAGGCGTCCTCCATCAATAACTGCGACGAGCGAAGGAAGCAGGGCGGGTTAGGAGAGTGGAACGACAATATCGAGATACCGCCTTAATCGTCCATTCTCACCTCGCGGTCCGAGGCGCCAGAGTCGCTAATAGCAGCCTCGCCGACATGATCCTCAACACTGAGCTTGATGAAGTCCTCGGAGTCAACACTCTCTTCCGAAGTGGACTCTTCGCCACCCTCGATGGGCAGGGACGTGCTCTTGCGCTTCTTCGAGGCGTAGAGCTGGGTCGAGAGGGATGTGTTCTGGGTCAGAAGGGAGGACATCATCTGGTTGAGGTGATCGACAGTTGCTTCCATATGGTGGAGGCGGTCGCGGAGAGTGGAGACCTGCGTGGAAGGTGTAGGTGTTAGTGGGAAGGCAAGGAGGGGAGGAGGAGCAAAGCAAGCTTCAAGAAGGTTAGCAGTTTTCTCATTCTCACTCACCTCCTCCTGCAAGTTGGAGAAGTCCTTCTGGTCAATGCCGCCGTCGATACCGTTGCTGCGCCTGATCTCACTAATGAGCTCAGGGCGTCCAGCCTGAAACTTGACGTGGCGGAACTCCCACCAGCGGGAAGGCTCAATCCTCGAGTTGTCCATGAACTGGTTGGCCCGATGAGTGTTGAGGATGGAGTCCGACTTGATCTGGGATGGGGTAAGGAGCGCGCGGGGGGTGAGGCGCGGGGGGGGAGGCGCGGGAAGGTTGAGGGGGCGGAGGGTCACGTGGAAATACGAGCAAAGATGCAGGCGGCGCCGCCCATTCTCACCTTCCTAAAACCGTAAAAATTCAGTTGACGCACAAAGGAGGAGAAGTTGTTGTGTTTGAAAAACTGAGGGATATTCTTGGCGGCGAACGTAACTGGAGGGGGAATGGGGGAGGACAGAAGGTTAGAGGGAGGGAGGGGGGGGGATTATGGTGGAATGGAACTTATGAAGAACAACTTTTGATGAGGTGGTGTGTCTTTCAGGTTCGCAGGGCGAGGAGATCAGTGACGCAAACCTACCTGGATCCTTCACAACGAACGTATCACCCTTGGGGGTCCACTGTGTGGCGAGAGCGAATGCGAGTTAAAAATTGTGTCAGAATGATTTGAGTTCGCCAAGTAGCTTCGTCGGAGGGAGTGGATTTTTAGTGGTTGACACCCGGTTGAGGTCAAACCGTCTCGTAGAAAGTGCTGACATAGGTTACACTGAGCCATGGAAGCAGCAGGATGACCGAAAGAGACGCTGACAGGCTGGAAGGAATTTAGCCCGACGAGTCGGCAAGACTTGATCTAATTGAAAATTTAGGGCTCCCTGGGTTTGAAAGTCCTCAAACTCCCCCCCAAAGGACTCACCGAAGCAGTTTCTGGGTAATTTGCACTACAATCCTCAATAAGAGCGAAGCTTTTGCGTAAAAACAGAGGCTGATCTGAAAACTGGCCCGCCGATGAGGGGGGGAAAGAGGCCTTCTTGACCTTTGTGGTCGAACGTTGCGACCTAACCATGATGAGGATAAAAGATGAGGGTATCGAGGTACAGGAATATGTGACTTTTAGGCACAGAGAGTAGAAAAAATGGATTTGATTTGGGTTTCGGAGGCAGCAGAAATGATTTTTTGGGGAAACCTAACAATGCTTAAACACGTGATTAGATCTAGCTACGGCCTCACACGTACTAAACGTACCCGCGACCTCTCTTTGGGTCTCCGAACGTTGACCGTAAAGGCAGATGAGGGGTCAATTCCAAGGTTATTTGATGAAGCGAGTCGGATGAGGGAAAGAAACAGAAATGGAGGTGATGAAGCCGGTGATGAAGCCGTTTCATCTTACGCCACTCTAGACCACGATAGAGGCTGGCGTGTCGGTTTCCCCGAGGTGGTGTTTGGTGAGGGTAAGCAGCCAAAGGAGATCTATGAGATCATGCTGTCGTTGGGGAAGGGGGGGGAGGGTGTGTTGGCTACGAGGGTTGGTGGGAAGGGATGGGAAAACGTTAGGGCTCTTGCGAGGGAGGATGGGGAGGAGGAAAACTTCAGTCATAGTGAGGCGGGGAGGATTGTGGTGTATAAGTCAGGTATGGGAAGGGTGGGGGAGGAGAAGGTTGTGAAGACAGGGTCAACAGTGGCCGTGGTGACGGCTGGGACGACGGATATACCTGTTGCCGAGGAGGCCGCGCTTACCTTGGAGCACACTAGCACCAACGTGGTTAGAATATACGACTGTGGCGTCGCTGGGTTGCACAGGATTATCTCCCACCTCCCGACCCTACAGTCCGAGGACGTCGACTGCGTGATTGTGTGCGCTGGGATGGACGGTGCGTTACCTAGTGTGGTGGCAGGTTTGGTTAAGTGTCCCGTGATTGCCGTTCCCACAAGCGTGGGTTACGGGGCTAGCTTTGGAGGTGTGGCTGCAATGCTAACCATGCTCAATAGTTGCGCGCCGGGAGTAACGGTCAGCAATATAGACAACGGGTTCGGGGCGGCTGCTACCGCGTACAAGTTAGTGAAGCGGATAGAGGAGAAGAGTGGTAGTAAATGAAACGTTGACTTTGTTTGTCATCGAGATTGTTCTTGATTAGATTGAATTGTACCCCTAGCCTACCCCCCTCTCCCCCCCTCTCCCTATCCCGTTAATTCCCCTCACTTTATCTCTCCCTCACTCCCCCGGCCTCTTCCATCCCACATCCTCTAGTCCAAAAATGGTTGCGTTGTCCTCACTGCTTTCGCTGTCGCAAACGCTGACGCAATTCCCGCTATTCCCCATCACCACATCCTCATCTCCCGCCCCCTTTTTCTCCTCTCCCGTCCCTTCCTCCTCCCCGTCCAGTTTCCACGTCCACATCGGTGGTGTCCTGCTCAACTCCTCGTCCATCATCCTCCAGCTTGCCTCCCCCACGTTGAGCTTGTCAACGTAGGCGTCCCCGAGGTAGACGTTCTTAAAGTCCTGCGCAATCTTGAGGATCTGCGTAGTCTTAGGGCCAGTCCCATCTCCCCCGCAGACTCTCAAGACGGTGCTGTGGACAATGTCATTTAGGAAAGGCTCCTTCAAAGGGTAAAGGGGGGGATTCTCATGCATCCTCTTCCTGCACTTGTCCCTAGTGTCGTTAATATCCGTGTCAGGTATCCCCACGATAACAAGTCCAGTGCGGACGGCGATAACGCCGCACATCCTAATCTTAATCATCTTGGAGTGCGGAAAGTACGACTCGATTGTACGGCCGAAGTTCTCCGTGTCCTTGGCGGTGGCAGAGTGGACGCCGTCCCAGTCGGCGAAACCCTGGATCTGCATGAGCGTCCAGTGCAGCTTCCCCCAAACTCCCATACCCGAAGCTTTGGCATCTCCTAGTTTTAACTTGCTACCATCCTCTGGGGGGCTGGGAGAGTAGAGCACAACGTCAGGGTCCGACCCGAAGGAATTGTTTAGCGCAGACACAAATTCAGTACCACCAGAGCTAAGCTCAACCTTTGGGAAGGCGTAGAGAGAAAGGCATCTGCGTTTGTCAGTCCCATTTTGCGCGGAAATGTTGTTGTCGACGGCTAGGGTTGGCATACCAGGAGATATTATATTGGCGAAGTTACGAGACCTCATCTCATCGTAAATCGGGGTGAAGATCTCTTGAGGGGAGGCCATATTGCATAAGGGCCTCACTTAGGTCGATGTTTGGAGTGCTGATGTGCTGATATTAGACAAATGGAAGGTTTGGTTTAGGGTTGGAGGGCTACCTAGAAGTCCGTTTAATAATACCTAAATGAAAAGAGGACGTGTAGTTTGACTGCGTTATTACTTGGGTGGCTTTGGGAATTCTAAATCTGGGAAAGAGCGAATTCAAGATGGTGGACCCGTCTTGGTGTTCCTCCAGTTGAAGTTTGACATGATAAGGCTCTAATGGCACATATAAATAATATAATAATATACGCTTAGAACAATTGTAGATGGTTTTGCCCACCATTATAGTGAGATGATCGTAACGGCCAAAATAAACCAAAACAATAGAAAATAAAGCACCAAGTTTCTCAATTTTCAAGGCGTCTACAGGTAGTAAGAGTATCGTCGCATATCTTGTGTAAATGAGTAGCAACACGAATAATTTTCACAGCAGTCGTACGTTATGACCCCCTTTTGAAAGACCCAAAATCTCAATCTCTTCCACAGTCAGAATATTGAACAAAATCTGCACAAATACTTTTCTTCACTTTTCTCTAAAATGCTTCGTACCACATTTCTGATTGCTCTCCTCATCGCTTGTGCTTCAGCGTTTGCTCCTACTTCCCCTGTCGCATTCACTGGTAAGCTTGTTGATGAAAAATGATATTCTCTTGTCTCGGAGTTATCACAATGACTCTGTTTTGTGGCGAATTGACATATATACGGGGTTAGGATTGTTTCTACGTGTAGAGTTTGTCAATAAATATCTTTAGACTATCTTCATATTGACAGAAAGTGTATAATGAGGATAGAACTCACTCCTGACTAATCGACAGTCATCGAAAGCTGGCCAGTTCTGTGACCTTCTAAAATGATCTGCATATCCTTGCTCCCTCCTCCCCACCCAATACCCACCAATCTAACACTATGACAACACAATAACCCCCAATCCTTGCTCCCTCCTCTCCACAGCCAAGCACACAGCACTCAACGCAGTCAAACTCCCAAATGTTGCCCCCATCCTTGCTGGAGCCATCCCCGCCACCGTCATCCCGTCTCTGGCGCTTGCTACGGAGGGAACTAATGAGGTGAGGAGGGGGAGGGATTAGGGGGGGGAGACCATGAGGGGAAAAGTTGAGAGAGGCTGTGTAGAGCGACAGTGATGGGCTTCGTAGAGAGACTGAGGAGGGCTGCATAGAAAGACGGTGGAGGGATTAAAAGAGAGACACGGCAAAACTCACCCGCAAGTCCCCCCTTAACCCCCCTCCCCCCTTAACCCCCCTCCCCCCTTAACCCCCCTCCCCATCACAGTGGCTCGGAGTTGATGACCTTCGTCTCCTCGCTGTCCTTTTCCTCGGCCACTGGGCCATCCTCTCTCTCTACCTTAACTGGAGCAAGGGATTCGACGAGGAGGTGAGAATATATAAAGCCGCGACATGCGACATTCTACGCACTAGTCCACAACCCTTTCTTTGCAACTCCTTCACTTCGTTGTGCTGACCCATCGTTCGCTCGCCGCTTTTGCTTGTTCACGCAGGAGGACTTCTTCGGTGAGATTGACTACACCGGCCGAAAGTAAATGAAATATAATCCTCGCCCGTTTCGTCATGAGAGCCGCGTCGGAGATGGAAGCGTCGGTCAAAGAGGTCATTGGAGAGGAAACGTACAACAGCTTGTAGGATTGTGGGGGAGAAGGAAACAAAAAGTAGGGAGGAGATTGGGAATTAACCGAGCGGAGTGCCGTGCGCATTAATTCCAAACAAACTTTGCCCTAAATATCTTGGGGTTACTTTATTATGAAAGGGAGGGTTATCGTCTGTCTTGAAGTCGCAATCTGAGCAGTTTACGCCAAACCACGTCCACGTCGTGGATATTCCGACAAAGCAATAACACGAAAAATCGGCGACTTTCTACATTCTTAACAACAACAAATCGCCCCTCTACTCCTCCCCCCACCCCCCCAATCCCCTCCCCACGGCTCGCTTCGCTCGCCGCCACGCTCAAAACCTATACTCAGCGCCTAACCACCCCCCNNCCCACCTCCCCCGAGCAGTACATCGAGTACGCTCTATCATCGCTCGCCGCAAGCACGTGCACGGGCGGTCTATCCCTTCCCAACTTCCTCCTCCACTCCTCCCCCTCAACCTCCTTCGCCAGTACCTCAACGGCCTCCCCCCCCCCCCTCTCCTTAACCCTCCGACAGTGCTCCCAGAACTCCCACCTCACCACCAGCCTCCCGTACAAACTACTCCCCAGATACCTCCCCCTTATCTCCCCCTCCTTGTACCCGAGCGAGAGGAGGTACTTGAACGTTGGTATAATGTTAACGTCGACGGACAAAGTAAGGAGGAGGGGGTACTCCACGATCATCCTATCAGCGAGCTCCCTATCCCCCCACATTTCCCTCAAAACGTCGACCTTCGGACCCAAGCTATCCGCAAGGTTCAAGCTAGCCACGCTAGGAGCAGTGACGAAGATCCTCCTCCCACCCTCGGACCCGAACTCTCTCTTAAGCCAACCGATCTTCGAGACCAAGTTGGAGGGTGAAAGGGCTAGGATCCCCGGGTGCTTCGATACCGCTTTCCCAACCTCTTCATCCTCAATCTCAAGGAGCGACTTAATCGCCTCAACTCGCTCGACCAACCCCAACCTACCTAAACCTAAGACCCCGGTATGCCTCTCGACCAGTCCCTTTATACCTCTCTCCCCAACTCTTAACCCCTCCTTCAGGTACCCGACCGTCGGCAGTATGTTCTCCTCCAGCTTCAACCCTAGCATCCACGGATGTCTCTTTACGATTTTTCCTACCCCCACACCCTCCCCTCCCCCCACCACGTTAGCTAGCCAGTTAACAATTTCAACAGGTGGAGTCTGTAGGTGTAATACGTTAGGGTTGCGTTTGTGTATCTTAGATATTGCGGAAGGTGAAAGACCGAGTGACAGGAGGTACGGGGTTAGGGGGAGGGACATTGGGGAGCTGAAACCTAGAGGATGAGGGAGCGAAAGGGAGGGGGGGGGAGGGGGTTAAAGGAGGCTACCGAAGCGTAGCGCATGTGCATGGACCTGACACGTAGGTCAACACTAGGTTCACTTTCATCCCACCCCCACCCCCCCTCACCTTTTGTCAACAAGATGCTAGGGTTCTTAACGACTATGGCTCTGGCTTCCTCCCTCCCATGCTGCCTAACAAGCAGCTCTACTATACCTTCCACCTGATCATCCCTCAACTTGTTCACTTGCTTTAGGGGTAGAAGTGACTGTAGCATTGTTGAGGTTATATTTATTGAAAGTAGTGTTAACTTTACATCTACTGACGATGTACTTGACTTAGAATCGACTGAAATGACAGAATCATCAACTATATTATCCACTATATCGTCATTTGTTGAAATATCAGACCCTGGAGACACACATAGTCGAGGAAGGTCTCTAGAACTATTGATTCCAAGACGTGAAGAGTCCAAAGAAGAAACGGCCGCTGGTCTTAGGGTCAGTGCGAACGATATTACCGAAGGAAGAAGGTAAATTAACGCTAAAATAAGTTGGGCTGCATTCATTGCAATTTGGAACACAACAAGTTTGCGCAATTGGACGTTTGGGAATCGGCGCGACGAACAAGATAAACATACCCAACAACGTAGCAATAATATACGTGGTAATTGAAATATAAAGGGTGCGATCTAGACTTCTCACGTTTGCTTCTCTTCTCCCCCACCCCACCGCTTTAGCCCTTCCCCCCCCTTACCCAATCCTCCCCCCACCGACAATGACGTTCCCCTTAGTCCAAACCAAATCCATAATCTCTACCTTTGTGTCAAACTGGTCAAGACGAAGGGGAGGGGGAAGGTGAGAATGGAAAGGAGGGCCTTGTCTATAACCTCTCACTCGCCAACCCAACTCACCTCCTTGATAACTTTCCTCTCCTCTCCCCTAACGTCGTATATCTTGATCCCGCCCTTGCTCCCCGTGGCTAGTGCGGAGCTGCAAGGGGAGTACATGAGAGAGTAAATGTAGGGGTCGGAATCTGAGGCTGGGAGCTCAGACACTTTTCGGCCCTCCCCGATATCGAATACCGAGACGATCCCCTTGGCGTCTGCAGCGGCGATACTACGATGAGCAAAGCGAATCAAGAAAATAGTTAGGGCGAAGTAAGGTGACGAGAGGCGCATACCGGTTTGTACTTCAAAGCTTCGCCAGCCGTTCGCTTCGCTCCCCCCCCACCCCCCCCCCCCCCTCACCTCCTCCCATCAGGACTCCAAGCAAACTCCCCAACCCCACCGTAAAAGCCCGTCAGTATCCTCACGCAGTTGGCTGAGTGTATGTCCCAGATCCTGACCGTGCAGTCGTCGCTGCTAGTCGCCACGTAGCTGGAGTTTGGGTGGAAGGATATGTCGTTCACTGCCCCCGTGTGTCCCGTGAACATCCTCACCGGTCCGCTCCTGTCCTCCACCCACATCCTGCCCCCCGCCTCCCCGCAGCTCGCCCAGTAGTACCCCCCGGTCCCGTACGCCACCCCGTAGACGGCCCCGTCGTTGTGGTAGCTCGCGATCGGCGCCACAGCCTTGTTGGTGGGGGACATGGGAGGGAGCGTGGAATCCCACAGGTGCACGGCGCAGTCAGATCCCCCAGACAGGAAGTGCCGGGACGCAGGGTGCCAGGAGAGGTCGTAAACGTTCCCTGAGTGACCCACGAATGCCCGACCCTCCTGTGATGGTACAAGAGAAGTGAAAGGGTTGCGTTAATGGCGTGGTGGTTATTGTCATTTAGGATCGCCTTTAAATGATGTCGCCGCTCCGTTCTGCTCCTCCCCTTCTCACCTCGTCCTCCTTATCCCCAACCTTCCACACCCTCACCCCCTCCCCTCCGGCCGCAATATACATGGTGCTCGGGCTAACCTTTACCTTACTGACGTCCCTCCCCTCCACCTCGACCCCCCCCTCGCCATTCAGCCTAACCGACTTGGTGGCGACCGTACCCACGCATATGCTCGGGTTGAAGGGCCCATCCATTTGGTCGTAAGCTGCCGGGCCCGGAAATGTTTTAATGCCGCGCCTTATTTTGTCCTTCTCCGAGGGTGGGTACGAAAGGACCTCGTTCTCCCTCTGCACGGCCGAGATCTTCCTAATGCTGCCTAGCAGGGCCTCGGAGAACCTGTCGCTCCAGTCCGGGTGCCCATACTCTCCCCCTATCTTCATGAGCGGGTTAGGGGTGTTCAGCTCCATGTCCGATGTCTTGTAGCTCGACACAGACTTTCCAGAGACGTCGATAATGCACCGGGAATATACGATGGCGGTAATGGGGGCGATGCGGTGGTCACGGACAACCTCCTGAAGGAGGGCGTAGGAACGGGGGGTCATGCCAACGACGCCCCTTTGGCATCGGAGGCCGGCAGTAATCTCGAGGCCCTTGAGGTTCTTGAGCTCCCCTTCGAGGGCCTTGACGAGAGAGTTCAAGGTCTGCTTCTGGGAGTGAATCTTGGCAGAGAGCTTAGAACCGTACTCCCCGGGTGGAACCTTGGAGGCTAGGAGCTGGGTGTACATTGATTGGTGTTGGTCGTGGTCCCTGAGCGACGAGTGACGAGTGAAGCGAGTCGTAAGAAGGCTGTGTATTGATCATCACTAGAAGGTGGTGTGTTGGCTGCGTGTCACTGTTTCGTTTACTTACCTCTTGGCCTCCGCCACCTTGACCCTAAGGTCCTTTATCTTGGCCAAGTTTTCATCTAGTCCCCCAGTCTCCACCTCTCTCTCTACGTCTATCGCCCTCAGCTCGTCAATGAAAGGGTACCACTGCTTTACGAGTTTGAAGTACTTGTCCCTGACCCTTATTGCGCCGGCGGAATCCTTGAGGGAGACGAGGTCGAGGAAGACATGAATGTACACCAGGGTTAGGAGGAGATTTAGGTCAAAGTGGGCGGACGTATTCGGTAGTTGTTGTTGTTGTATGGTGATGGCTCTTATTTTGTTCTGTTTTCGGGGGATGATTTGGCGAGAGGTAGGGTGAGGAGGGTTAAATTTGTGGATGTAAAATGGGGGATACGGATGACGGTGCTGATTACACCAAATATAACGACACAACGTACCCAAAAATTGGACAACGCATCTTCCAAGCCACTCTTTCCAATTCCCCACAATACTATATCACCAATACCATCAACAGGGGCACCATTCCCCACTAAGCTCTCGGAGGTCGCGCCGCTTCTGTTGGACTCAGCTGCTTCTGGCGCTCCGCCCTCTGCGAAACACAACGAGAGAGCATCGTGAGCAGTATGTTGAGCGGTTTGCCGGAGGTATGTGAGGATTGCGTCGTTTATCAAGGAGGAGCTCATGAGGGAAGGGGGGGGCAAGGGAAAATGGCAGATTTTGGCTACTTCTGCATTCCCTGCGTCTGCACCTGCAACGTAATTTAAAAATTCTAGCAGATTACGATTAAAAACACTCTTTTATATTCTCCCCCCCGCGCAACGTAAATCCGGCCCTCAGTGTTTGAACTTCCCTTCCCAAGCACCCCGGAAGCACACAAATTGAGGCCCATCATGGAAGTTGCTCTCTTCATCTCTTCGACGTTCATTCCGAACTTGGTTTCCCGTTATTACGCATACAAGTATAACTGGCAATGTCTCTCCGGATACGCAAGCTCCCTTTATGAGGGAATAGTGTAAGTGAAGCCTCTTGGACTTGTCTTCCGACATGCCCTTGGGATGAAATTAGGATAAACACGAACCGACAAAGGGGAATTATCGTGCGACATCTCTTCCGACATACCCATGGGATGAAATTAGGATAAACACGAACCGACAAAGGGGAATTATCGAAATAATCATCGCTCACACCACTTATCCCCCCCTTCAATGTAGGTACCCCCCGTTCGCCGCCCCAGGACCAATTGACTCCCTCCGCACCCTCCCTCTTTTACCCTCGGACATTGTGATTGCCACCTTCCCAAAGTGCGGCACCACCCTAATGCAGCAGATCGTCCTGACCCTCCTCAACAAAGGCAACGACGTCCTCGACCCCATGGCAGGTTCCCCTTGGGCTGAGCTAATAGCGACAAAGTTTGGACTTGAGGCCTTCAAGACGAACTGGTCGAACGGTACCGTGAACGACTTCACGGACAGGCGCGTCATCAAGACGCACGCGCCCGCACACCTAGCACCTTGGAAGTCGCCCGCCACCGAAGGCGCCAAGATAATCGTCGTCAGCCGTAACCCCGCAGACACTGCAGTGAGCATGTGGAACCACTCCCGGGACATACCGGCGTTCATGTACGGGGGACCCTTCTCGCATTTTCTCAGCGAGCTCTTCGTCAAGGGCAAGGTCGAGTCCGGCTGCTTCTGGGATTGGCATAGGGGTTGGAGGAGGGAGTGGAGCAAGGGGGCCGGGAACATACTGTGGGTCACGTTTGAGGAGTTCAAGGAAAACCCAAGGGACGTCATCATTAAGGTTTGTGAGTTCATCGGGGTCGAGTGCGTTGGGGACGTCATCGACAAGACCGTGGAGGGAACCAGCTTCAACAAGATGAAGAAGAATTTCCAATCCTTGGACAAGAAGAAGTTGGAAAAGGGCCTGCCGGTTAAGAAGAACCACATTCGAAAAGGGGAGAAGGGGGCGTGGAGGAAAAAGATGTCGGAGACTGACATTGAAACCATCATGAAAAAACACAATGAGGAGAACAGAGGAGGAGAATTTGATTTCTTTGACTTCTCTTGAGACGTCATAATTTCGGCCTTTTAAGTAAATGCAAATTTTGGTTTTCAACAACAAAAATCTAACAGGTACTGGCATTGGTATTGTTCTCTGCAGGGGCATTTGCACCGCTGCTTGCATCATCTTCATCTTCATCTTCATCTTCATCTTCATCATCATCTTCATCATCTTCATCATCGGCATTGTCATCCTTACCCTTATCCCCCCCCTCAATAGTATCCTCTCCCTCTCCTCCCCCCTCCCCCTTATTACCATCAACCCCCCCTCCCCCCCCCGTCAACCTCCTCAGTAGTTCCCTCTCCTTGTCTAGTACCTCCCCCCCCCCCCCCCCCAGTACGAACCTCCCACCCCCCTCGTCTTCAAGTACGCCCGCCTCCACCAGCATTCTATCTACGAATCCCTTCAACCTTGGTCCGTACTTCTCCCCGTTCAGAGCCGCGTGCAAAGCCTTACCCCTGTCAGGGGCAGTCTCGATTGCTAGGAGAAGGTGCCGAAGGCCAGCGTCGGCAAGCTCACCCTTAAGCCACGCGCTCCCGTCCAGCCTGTCCATGTTTTCCCTCGTTAAGGAGTGGAGGGCGGAGCCGTCATCATCCCCGACTGAGACGGAGTCAGAGACTTGCCGACGGCTGAGGGCGTGGGATAACATGGAGGCGGAGACGGCGGGGTTCGGGGGTGGGAAAGATGAGCCGAGGGAAGAGCGGGAGGGGACGTTTACGGCGACGCACTGGGGGGTGCCCTTGTGAGACTTGAAACACGCCAGGGAGCAGTAGGGGGAGAAACACTTTGGACACTTGTACTTTACTACGTTTTTCGGGTCCTTACAGACGAAACATAAGTTGGTAGGCTTCTTAGAGGGTTTATTCGAGCGTTTATTGTTTGACTTGTTGTTCTTGTGAGGGTTATTCTTTGCGGTTTGTGAGGATGTATTTGTGGCTTTATTTTGGCCTTTATGACCGTTCTTGTTCTTCAATTTCGTTATAGTCATTTTTATATATATGATAGGTATTCTACAAATATGTGCCTATTTATTCGCAAAGCGGAGAAAAGCTGCCAAACAAGATAAAAAATGGTAGGAGGAGAAAAAGGATCGGAAAGGAAAGGAAGGAGTCCGATTGTTTGTTGGACTTCAATATCAGCACCCACACGACACTTCTGCCTGTGTGGAGTAGCTTGAAGGCTTTGTTGATCACTTTCACATCGTAATTTGCCGCTATAAACTTACACTTGGGGTAGGTTCGCTAACTGCTCAAAATGGAATCACTAACAGAGGTCCATCGTCAACCATCGTCACACAATTCATCAGAGACCACAAATGTGACAGTATCTAGTTTGGACGATTTGACAGACGGTCAGCAGTTGTGCTTGAAATGGGCTTGGGAACAAGACTGGGATCGCATCAAGGGGTATGCCAAGGAACATGGTCCTGAGGTTTTGTTAGGCTTTTATACAATGCATGTTGATGAGCAATGGATGGTAGTTTCAGTCCTCTCAATCGCCGCTCTTCACGATAATGTTGAGATGGTCAAGCTTACCTTAGCGGCCGGCTTCAACAACAAGGAAGCCATGTACAGGGCCGCAGGTATATCAATGAGGAAAAGTGACAATTCAACAATCTTGAGATTGCTCTTAGAACATGGACTTGACCCTAATATGGACCTACGAGTCGAAGGGTTGGTAAAAGGCTTTTCCAACTTTTTGATGCTTGCTGCTAATGTGGGACACATTGATCAGGCCATAGCACTTCTCGATCATGGAGCAAATGTGAACAAAATAATGGTTCACACTAATGGAGATGCACTTTCACCACTCACTTGTACTCTCTTTAACGGACAACTCGACATATGCAGGCTGCTTTTCGCGCGCGGTGCTATCCCAACCACCGGCGACGTGTTTAAATTTTTTGGTCGTTGCATCAAAGCGTGCAACGGAGAACACCCTGAGCTTAGTAGAGATGTCGCAATAAAGATGTTCGTAACATTTCTTCATCTCGGAAAGCCCGATTCCGACGTAGTTCGAGACAAATTCAATTATTACTCTCGCGATCCTTCCTATCGCGATCCTATAATCGTCAACATCACGAAACATTACCTTCGAGGCCGTCCCTTCTGCTGCTCGGTTTGCGAGGCTCTAACTGCCAAGGAGCGCAACAAGCTCCTAATGTGTCCCTGTCGCAACGTCGCCTACTGCTCGAAGGAGTGCCAGGTCAAGCACTGGAGGGAGCACAGGGTGCAGTGCGCGGGACCGCTGAACGAAAGGGGGGAGAGTGAGGCAATGGTCAAGAAAAGATCCAAGACAGGGAAGGGGATGAAGGGGGGAGGAGCGGATGTGGGAGTAGCGGAAGGAGCAGTTGCGACGGGGAAGAATGGCAAGAAGGGGAAGAAGGGCAAGAATAATAGGGGTAAGAAGAAGTGAACGAAACAATACAGTAATGCGGCGGCTATAAGCAATTTTTCAGAATCCGATGTACATCAAATTGCTCATTTTTTATTGCGATTGGCGTGAGAATGAACAATTTAATATTTCTCCAACTAATTTTGCCCCTCCAGCAGCTTCCAAGATTCCCAAGAGAAACTTCGTTGGTGCACAACACTTCTGCCTAAGTGGAGTAGCTTGAAAGGCTTTTTGTTGATAAATTTCACATCGTAATTTCCCGCTATTGACTTACACTTGGGGTAGGTTCGCTAACTGCTCAAAAATGGAATCACAATCAGAGTTACAGTCGGCACACAATTCATCAGAGACCACAAATGTGACAGTATGTAGTTGGGACGATTTGACAGACGGTCAGCAGTTGTGCTTGGACTGGGCTCGTGACCAAGACTGGGATCGCATCAAGGGGTATGCCAAGGAACATGGTCCTGAGGTTTTGTTAGGCGCTTATACAAAGCATGTTGATAAGAAATGGGACGTAGCCTCACTCCTCTCAATCGCCTCTCTTCACGATAATGTTGAGATGGTTAAGCTTACTTTAGACGCCGGTTTCGACAACAACGAAGCCATGTTCATCGCCGCTGGTATGTCAACGACTAACACAAACAATTCAACAATCTTGAGATTGCTCTTAGAACATGGACTTGACCATGACATGGACCTACGACTCGATGGGTTGGCGAATCGCGTTTCCAACCTTTTAATGACTGCTACTGCAAATGGACACATTGATCAGGCCATGGCTCTTCTCGATCATGGAGCAAATGTGAACAAGACAGTGGTTGACCCTAACGGACGTGTTCTTTCACCACTTACTGGTGCTTTCAGTGATGGAGAACACGACATAGTCAGGCTGTTTCTCACACGCGGTGCTATTGTAACCACCAACGACGTGGATATTGTGTTTAGGTTGTGCCTCAGAGCGTGCAAAGGAGATTTTTTACCTGAGCTTACTAGAGATGTCGCAATAAAGATGTTCGTGACATTTCTTCAACTCGGAAAGCCCGATTCTGACGTAGTTCAAGACAAATTTGATTTAGCCCCTCCTTCCTATCGCGATCCTATAATCGCCAACATCACGAAACATTACCTTCAAGGCCGTCCCTTCTGCTGCTTTGTTTGCGAGGCTCTAACTGCCAAGGAGCGCGACAAGCTCCTAATGTGTCCCTGCCGCACTGTCGCTTACTGCTCGAAGGAGTGCCAGCTCGAGCACTGGAGGGAGCACAAGGTGCAATGCACGGGACCGCTGAACGAAAGGGGGGAGAGTGAGGCAATGGTCAAGAAAAGATCCAAGACAGGGAAGGGAGTGGCGGCGGTAGGAGCGGATGTGGGAGTAGCAGAAGGAGCAGGTGCGGGAGTAGCGGAAGGAGCAGCTGCGACGGGGAAGAACGGCAAGAAGGGGAAGAAGGGCAAGAATGGTAGGGGTAAGAAGAAGTGAACGAAGAAACAGTTGAAACAAAAACACAAAATGTATGAAGATTGGAGGGAAAATCACGGGTTTTATTTCTTTTTTTACGTGTGGATACAATGGAACTGGAATCTGGAATGAATTAGATCTCAGATCCTCCGCCAGTTTCTTCAGCAAAAGCATGGATGGAGCTTGTTCCTGCTCCTTTAGAGATATCTCTGCTTACTGAGGAGCATGGGTAAGTACAATTATTCCTGTGTATTGTTGTGTATTGTTGTGTATTGTTATGGATTGTATTTCCCTAATTTATCCGCATAAAGACTATTATTTTGAGCTGCCTGTTGACTGCCTGATTCCCGAGATGGACTAAAATGGACTAAAATGCCTTCAGATATCTTATACGAATATTCCACACCACAAATTCACTCTATTCTATAACTCACCAATCACTCATTACCCAAAAATCATCCCACGTATCGCAGAAAACCTCCAAGACTCACATTTACGTATCCAACAAAATCCTCAATACTTTCACTGTCAAATTCTTCAAATTCTTTGAACTCTTTCAACATGCAAACTGTCACCCACTCCAGCGCAGACTCCACCTACCTATTCCAACAGTTTACAGACGGGATGATATACAAGAAGGCTAAGGAGATTAGAGAACTTAGAGAGGGGAAGGGGAGAGATGGGAAGGGTAGTAGGGACACCTTGCTTAGCGGCCACCTCAGCGGCCACCTCAGCGGCCACCTCAGCGGTCACATCAGCAGTAACCACCTCAGCGGCACCAACAACCGGCGGGCGAAATCCCCCGGCGCCAACACCAGCAGCAGCACCCTTGGAGATGTCGCCAACATGAGCCTTGACCAAAACTTGACCCCCCCCTCAATCCTCGTCTCCCCCAAGAGGTCGTTGCGCAGGGATGGTTCCACGTCCAACCTCTCCCGGCAGCCGAGCGCCGGTGACGAGTACGGTTTCTTCAGCTACGGCAGCTACACCCCCGCCTACGACCCCAGCGCTTTGGGCGTTGGCGAGGAATACTACCCGGACGCAGAGGTGGGGGAGGACGGGATGATAAAGGGGGGGGGGGAGGGCGGAGGTTCGGGGAGGGTTAGGACCCTGCAGAGGACACAGAAACAACTACACCAAATCACCATGCAACAGAAGAGAGGGCAGAGGTGAGGGTTGAGGGGGTGGGGTGGGGTGGGGTGGGGGGGGGGGGGGG
>BRYA01000008.1:77340-89988 GCA_030267965.1 Triparma columacea | reverse complement strand
ACACCCTTTACACCCTTTACACCCTTTACACCCTTTACACCCTTTACACCCTTTACACCCTTTACACCTTTTACACTCTTTACACCCTTTACACCCTTTACAATCTTTACACTCTCTACACCCTTTACACCCTTCACACCCTTTACACCCTTTATAAACTCTACCTTCACACACACCTTACCCTCACACCAACACACACACACACATACACACCTTCAAACACACTCACAAACACTCACACACCATATCACCTTATACCCCCCTCTCCTCTACTCTCCCCCCTCACTTCTTCTCTCTCCTCTACACAACCACACTCTTCTATCCTTTATTCATCAACATACACATCTTCTACACTTCCATTATACTCACAAACCACTTTAACACTTCCACAATTCTTTAAAACGCTCTACACACACACACCTTTCCACATTAAATTTTTCTCTCCTCTACTCTAACCCCTTTCTTCTTCTCTCTTCTCTCCACAACCACACTCACACTCCTCTTTTTTATCCCCATACCCATCTACTACACTTCCATTATACTCACAAACCACTACTCTCACCTCTTTCTTCTTTTCTCTCCTCTCCAAATTCACACTCACACTCCTTAATTTATCCTCATACACATCTACTACACTTCCATTATATTCACAAACATTTATAACACTTTCACAATTCTTCAAAATTCCATACACATCTACTACACCTCAACAACACTCACAAATAACTATAACACTGCCACAACTCATCAAAACTCCATACACATTTACTAAACTACCTCAATTCTCACAAACCACAATAACACCCCTACAATACTCAACATACACCTAACCACTTTCAAAATATTCACAACAATACCAAATTAAATCAATTTGTCCTACAAATGTTGCTGCCCTTTAGTTACTCCCCATTATCCGCATCTTCTATCGGCATGACACTGCTTACTTTAGCCTTCCCACCTCCTACTCCTATAATATCTTCACCATCAGCGCCTCCAACACTTGCTCTCCTTATATTTTCTCCCAAAGCACCTGCTAGACCACCCTCAGCTTCAGCTTCAACACTTGCTCTCCTGACACTCTCTCTCCTTCTAGCAGCTCCAGATTCAGGAATGTATTCAACTGGCACCCTAGCTCTCATTGCTTCATCAAACCAATCTGGCTTCTCCTCGTCCCATCTATCCCAGTTAGCCTGTACCCAAGCTTTTACTTCCTCTTCAATTGACTTCCAATGATGCTTTGAGTATTTGAAACTATACTTTGCTTTAACAGAATCTGAACCCTCTTTAAAATTCTTTACTGTCAAGTCCTTACCCCTTTGCGAGCTGTAGAAGGTGCCCCAATATTTTTTCTCAATGTTAAAGAAAAATACTGCAATTAACAACACTGTACATGGTATAAATGTTCCAACTACTTTCCATGCCAATTTAAGACTCTCTTCTGCAACATCTCCTTTTTCAGCTACTAATATAGCTACTGGAAGACTTCCCATTGTCAATACAAAGCTAATTGACCAATATATTCCTCCAACCTCATTAGGATGCCTAAACTGCACAATTGATGTAAAGTCTATCACTACTTTTGCCAAAACTCTACTAACACTGCTACTCATAATCTCTGCATTGCCTCCAGCAGGAATCCAATACCAAAAGTCTCCTCTTAAGACCTTCACCAACAAATACAGAAGCATATCAGCACCAACATAGATAGAGACCCATCTACCACCAAGTAGTCCTAACACAACTATTGTCATGCACCTTATCACAAGAATACCTGCACTAAAGAGCATCATTGACACAAATATGATAGATCTCTTGGTGGGATTTGCAGGCACATACCCATAAAAATCAGGCACTTGAATTCTCCTCACTGGGTCTGTGTCGAAGTCATAACTTATTGTTGCAGATGTAAAGCCTGTAGTCAAAGCTGAAACAATAAGTGAGACCCAAGCTGCCACCGCAACGTTTTTTTTACTTGTTGCAATAGCCATAAGTTGGATGATCACTCCAGGGATTGCCTCAGCAAACATCTCACTCACTTTCATGAATGTCATCTCAAGCATTGGGTCACCTGCAGTCCCAACCTCTTGCTTTGCTCCAGTTGCTACCCTATAAGCATCAACTGCAGGCTTGTACCCAAGCAAGATTGGCACCCATTCCCTAAGCACCCTCTTCATCCCCAACCTCTTGTTTTGTGCCCAAACAACAAACATCTGAATACCCATTGAAACCATTAAACTAGCCAAAGAAGCTTTGAAGTACCCCTCCTTTTCATCTCTCAAAAACATGTGAGTCACATACACATCAGTGAGCAAATCAGACATACTTGTTATCGCCCCAATAGTTACTCTTGCTTTCAACCCCCAAGGAACTTCTTCAAAAAGCCTGTAACTAATTGTCTCAAGCATAGGTCTGAACCACTCATACTCCACATCAAGCTCCTGTAAAGCAGGGAAATTTAAGATGAAGGCATCCACAGCAGCAACTGGCTGAGTATTAATAGCCAAACTCCTCGCTAAAGACTGTCCAATCTCCCTTCCATCCTTCTCCTGCAGCTCAATCGCCTTACCCTCTACCTTCCCCAACTTGCACAGCTTGTTCTTGATAACAGCTCCAAGCATTGGTGTGACAAACGCGTACTTCTCTGCAGCCTGTCTCAGAATGTAATTTTTCCCAATAAATGACCTGACAGCTTCCTCCTTTGTCATTCCCTTCTTCCTGAAACTTAATGCAAACAATAGCTGCTCACCCAACAACCGTCCTGTTTGTTTAGGATCTAAACCTGCATAGTCTTGTATAGTATCACCCTCGGCTTCAGCATCTATACTTGATCTCCTCACACTCTCTCTCCTTCTAGCATCTCCATCTGCTATAATGAAGTCTACTGGCACCATAGCCTTCCTCTCATCAGTAAACCACTCTGGTTTCTCCTCTTCCCATCTAGCCCAGTTCAACTCAACCCACTTCCTAAGTTTGCCCTCAATTGAAACCCAGTGATGCCTTGAAGTTGTAAAGACTACAAACTTCATTTCATCACTTTCTCCTTCAAGGAAATATGCCATTGACATATCCTTTGATCTCTGCGTGCTCCAGAAGGTGCGCCAGTACTTCCTCTCGATGTTCAAAAAGAAGACAGCAAAACACAGGGTAGTTATCAGTATAGAATACTTCACAATAGTCGATGCTATATCAATTGCTCGGTCATCAACATAAGGTGAAGTTACAAATATTGACACTGGTAGGCTTCCCATTGTCAAAAGAAGACCAAACAACCAATAGAACCCTCCTACTTCATAAGGATGTCTAAAGTGCACAATTGATGTGAAGTCTACAATGATCTTTGCAATCACTCTGAATAGAATACTTAGCACAATCTCTGCGCTACCGCCCACTGGCAACCAATACCAGAAGTCTCCACTCAATATTTTAACCAACAAGTACAGGACAAGGTCAGCTCCAATGTAGAGAAAGACCCAGCTACCTCCCATCAACCCAAGAAGAACTATTGTTGTACACCTTATGAGAAGCATCCCTGCTGTAAAGAGCCACATGGACACAAATACTACTGCCCTCTTGCTTGCTTTTGCTGGTATATATCCATAGAAGTCTGGTGCCACTTCTCTCTTAGCAGGGTCTGTGTCCCAGTCATAACTAATTGTTGCTGAGGCAAAGCCTGTTGTAATTGCTGACACTGCAACAGAAAGCCATGCTGAAGTTCCAACATCTTTGCCACTGGTTGCTATAGCCATAAGTTGGATAATCACTCCAGGGATAGCCTCAGCAAACATCTCTGTCCCTTTCGTGATTGTCATCTCAAACACTGCGTCAGCTGCAGTCCCAACCTCTTGCTTTGCTCCCGTTACAACCCTGTAAGCATCAACAGCAGGCTTGTACCCAAGCAAAATTGGAATCCACTCCCTTAACACCCTTGTCATCCCCAACTTCCTGTACCCTGCCCAGACAGCGAACATCTGAATCCCAATTGACAGTAACAAACTTGCCAAAGAAGCTTTAAAGTACCCATACTTCTTATCTCTCCAAAACATGTTCGTCACATACACATCAGTCAGCAAATCGACCATGCTTGTGGCAGCACCAACAGTGACCCTTGCCTTTAAGCCTAAGGTAGACTTCATAAATAGTTTCTTAACTGTCTCCTCAAGCATGGGCCTTAGCCACACTTGTTCATTCATAACCTCCTGCACTTCAGTGAATTGATTCGCCCACTCATCAACAGCATGAGCAGCAGTTGCTGTGGTCAACATGACTCCTGTCATTGCACTCCCAATCTTCCACCCCCTGGCTTCCTCCTCACTATTATATTCTCCCTCATGTCTCGCTCTCCTTTTAAATTTGTTAATGACCACAGCATACAGCATAGTTCTCGTGAAACCATGCTGCTCTGTAATCTCTCTCAGTGCCCTATTGGCCAGAATGAATTCCCTCACAACCTCTACCTTATTGTCCCTAATATTCCTTCTCTTCACTCTCTCCATCAGCTGCTCTCCAAACCTCCTCCCATCCTGTTCTCCTGCTTCAGTACTCTTGAGCAGATTATCAAAGTAGTAAGCAGCATCAGTCGCTATACCCAATTGCTTGATTACAATCTTTTTGCTAGCAGCCTTTTCTAACCCTATTTGTCTAGTCATCATTTCAACGTCTGTCTTCATCTGGCCAGCCTCTGAGAATCTTACAGCTGTGAGATGCCCTTCACGTTCAACTGTGATGACAAGCATCTTGTTGTTGACTCTATGAAGCTTAAGCTGGGAGTCAATTCCACTTTTAAAGTCCCAAAAGAATGCTGCAACTTCCTTGTGGGTTGCTCTTACAGTTATTGAAGTCTTCCCCCATCCCATTCGCTTCTCTGCTTTTATCAATGTCTGCCCAGTCAACCCACTACTAATCTCTTGAGCTCCATCAATCTCATCAAAGTGACTTTCAATCCCTGGTGCCCCCTCAATTGCAATCTCCTCAAACTTTTCAATGATCTGCTGCCTCTTGAAGATATCAATCTCTTTGCTCTTGTCAAATTTCTTTCTCAAGTCTGAGACTGTTGCAAGAAACTTTGGGACAATTGTGTTTTTGATGATTGAAATTACAAAGTCTATGGCACCACCAAGGTCTATATTTGTTGTCAGGGTAACTGATGTTTGTGGCACACCTCCAATAGGCTCAAGTGGCTCAAATACCCACACTGTGTGTGCCTTTAATAACACATTCCCAGCCTTCACTGGATAGTCTACCTGAAGCTCCTCTGCGTCTGCAAAATATATAATTACTTTGCCGTCATCTTGCTTTAACCAGGTAACCTTACTCCTTGTCTCACGTGGATAAAATCCAGGAATGCCAAGATTCCTTGTTGTAATGTAGTAGAGAGTGTGGGGATTAACATTTACTACCTTCATAGTGGTTATCCCATTCATTTTAGCTTTCTTCGTTTCGTTTCTACTGTTTAGACTGGTAATCTCATTTGCTGCACACTCTTCTACACTCGCATCAATTACAGTAGTGGCAAAACCAGTCCCACTGCTTGCCCCATCAACAAGAACTAGCTTCATCTTGACCCTCTCATCAGGACTCTTCAAATTATCAAAGTTCTCCTCCTCCTTGCACTTCTCATAGAATTCCTTCCCCTTCCTAATTGCCTTCTCTTCCTCCTCTGTATAATCTTGAGGTTCATTCTTGATGATATTTGCTAGGTATTCCAGCGCAGCCCTGTCAAACTTGTCATCACTCTGGTGAAACTTCTTCCGCAATTCAATCATGTTGCTTGCATACTTGGTTGACAAGCGATTCATGATGAAGCTTGGCACAGAGCCCTTGATGTCCACCTTCGAAGCAAATATGACTTTAGTCTGGGGAACGCCGCCAGTGGTTGTGAGTGCCTCAAACAGCCATGTGGTTGTTGCAGACCCAAGGACTGCGCCTGCATTTAATGGGTAGTCTTTATCGAGCAGGTTGGTGTCTTTGTACACAGTCCAAAATGCCTTGTCTCTTTGATCCTTTTTCCAGCAACACACTGTCCTGAACTCCCTATCAGAGAAACCTCTTACGCCAAGATTCCTTCTACTAAGGTACAGTTGTGAGTGGTCATTCAATTTCTTTGTTTCTATCGCCTTGTACTTCTTCCCGAGCTTGACCTTTTTCTCCCTTGAGTCCTTAATGAACTCATATGCCACGCACTCTGCAAGTGAAGCATCTACGATAGTCTCGCACACGCCAGCCACCAGGCCTTCACCATCAAGGTGCCCAGTTTTCAACTTGACCCTTTGGTCTCGGGTCTTCACATTCTTGAATTTCTTGCTTGCTATGCACTTCCTATAGAACCCTTTGCCGTCCCTCACCACTTCTTCCTCCTCTTCGCTGTAATCCTGGGGCTCATTCCTAATAATATTGGCAAGAGCCTCCAGCGCGGCTTGGTCTATCTCCTCATCAGTCTGTTTGGTGTCACCGACACTGACTGGGGACAGTTGGATCCCTTCGACTTTTTCGTCCTCCAGATTTTCTGCGTCGTCTAGCTCTCCGGGGGGATCGTCGACGCGAGTAACGCGTCCCTTCTCCATATCATTGTCAATGATGAACTCAATAATATCGTCAGGAGCGCCAACAATCTCCTCGTTTACTTCGTTCTCGACGTCGACAAGTTTTCCTTTGTCAGTGGTACCCCTCTTAACATCGTTTGCAGCGACGACGTGCTTGTTCTCCAGCTTGGGGCTCGCTTTAGTGCTCATTTTAACACTCAAATTGGCTTTCTTTACGTCTAACAGCGCGTAAGGGTAAACGAACGGGTGCGGTAAGTTTTGTAGGTGTAAGCTAATATTCGCGTGCTATTTACGAACATTTCTAAGACATTTTACGAAAGTCCACCCCCCCCACCATCAAAGCGGATTAAAAAGAACTTTTAAATTTCACGTTTCGCGAATTTTTATCCAAAGTCATGGAGACATATAATGTACTTCGAAATAATGATTCAAACTCTTACCTTCAACGAGTCGTACGGGGGGGGGAATAAGTATTTTTGTTTCAACCTGGGAGGAGAAGTGGGGACTTCGAAAATGATTCAAACTCTTACCTTCAACGAGTCGTAGGGGGGGGGGGGTAATAAGGATTTTTGTTTCAACCTGGGAGGAGCAAGTGGGAGGCTTGGAGGGGTTGGGGAGGTTAGGGAGAGGGGGGGAGGGCTTGTTGCTCAATAGGCAGAAATACAGGATATCGTTGTACTAAATCCGTTATTGATGGGCTATTGTTGCCGGGGGGGGGATGAAACGTCACTGAAAAAGTCGAAAAGAGCTGAAATCCTCCAAACCATGCAGGCGAGGGTCGGTTGGTCATATTCCCATTTATCCCCCCAACGAACGAATTTGGAAAATGAACGCCATACATCCCTTCTTGTTTACTATTCAACCGTGATGGTACTCACCTGAGAACAAACGAGTTCGATATGACTTTCAAATGCTCCAAGCAATTTGAGAGTCTCAAAAACAGAGCTAAAATTGTTTGATAATGGTTTTCAAATTGCCGATGGGGCCGCTAACTAAGTATTAGATGAAATAAGACGTGTCTCTTGGTCCACTATTATTGCATAAATGCGTCGTCTCGTCGCCTCATTGTTGTCCAAAAGCGAACAGTCGTCCACACCTTTGTTAGATCCATGCCCTTAACTGTGCATGGTCATCTCCTCCGTATCCTTCGCGCACTGCGTCTTTGTCGCCGCCATGAGCCTTCACACTTCACGTAAAGTAACGACTTGAATAACATTTCTCTGATGCAACTAGTACCTCTTAGTCTTCCTCCCAACCTTGGCCCTCACGCCCCTGACGTTCAGCCTTTCAGTCCTGCTGTCGTCTCCATAACTATCCAAGTCCTCGCTATAGTCATCGTCGTCTGGATACCTGCTGCGCTGCTTACGTGATTGGGGCCTTCCTCCGTGGCTGCTCGTCCCCCTGCCTCCCCTCCTGGAATTGTAAGGGGGCGACGGTTTTCTCCGCCTTTCGTGGTGGTTGTCGTCACTGTCCTCGCTCTCGATTTCGTCTCCTCGTCCCCTGTCCCTGTCCCTCCCCCGCCCCTTCCTCCTCTCGGGGTGGAACACGAAGTTGACGAACTCTTCCCAGTTGAACCTTCCATCGTCCTCAGAGTCGAACTCAGATGATAGCAGAGAGAGATCTTCCCTCTTGAGGGCTGACAACCCGCATTTCTTCATGGCTGAGTGGAATTCCCTGACGCTCACGAGGCCCCTGTCTTCCTTGTCGATGTCCTGGAACTTGGAGGTCATTTTCTTCTCGGCGGCGCTCCCCCTTCCGTCCATGGAGCTCATAATCTTCTTCCTGATTCTCACAAGCTCCTTGGATTTCTCTTGGCCCCGGTTGGGCTCGCTGCGGCCACCCTTGGCGGGGGACCTGCTCCTGTTCCTTCCGCCTCCTCGACCCCCTAGCCTCTCGTCATACTCTCCCACGACCGTGGAGTAGTCGCTGCGACCGCCCCTCTTCCTTCTCTCCCTGGTTCCCTCCTCGTGACTGTCGTAGCCGTCGTAGTCTGACCTGTCCCCAGGGTCGTCCTTGGACACCATGAAGTCAACAAAGTCTTCATAGCTAAGCAATCCGTCTCCGTTCTTGTCAAGGAGCTCCATCAGACGGTCAAGGTCACCACGGCTAACCTTGATGTCGAGACTTTGAATCGCCCTGGAAAAGTCCTTGGGGCTAACGACTCCGTCCCCGTCCCTGTCGAACTTTTCGAAGCTCGCCCTGAGGTCCTTCTGCCACCTGCCTCCACCCTTCTTGCCCCTTCCGCTGCCACCGTGCTCCTTCCAGATGGCCTTCCTTAGCCTCTGCGCCATACTAGCCTCCTGCTCGTACCACTCTTCCCTCCCGTAGCTGTGGCTCCCCTTGAGCTGGTCGAGGAACTCGTGGTAATCGACGGTTCCCTGGCCCAAAGGGTCAAGGCCCTCGGCGAGGGTCTTTACATCCGACGATGATGCCTTGACGCCGCATCTACTCATGGCGGATAGGAGTGCCTTGACGCTGACGGCTCCGTTTCCGTCCTTGTCGGCGACCTTGCACCTTTCCTCCAGGGAGTTGATGACCCCCCTCTTGCCACTCTTACTCTTCTGAATCTGCCTCTGCACGGTCGAAAACTCGTCCGGGAAGCGATCGCTTAGAGGGGGCAGGCATTTGATGAGGTATCTTACGACCGGGCGGTAGTTCATGAGGCCATCCCCGTTGTCGTCGAGGACCATGGAGAGCTTGCTAACGTCCTTCTCACTCAACTTCACCTTGATGTTCCTCAGGATATTTTTTCGGAAGTCTCTGGCGTCGCAGAACCCGTTACCGTCCTCGTCGCAACCAATCGAGGCATCACGGAATCCAAAGACGGCCTCTTCTGCCTTGCTATCTGTTGCCTTGACGATGGATCCCTTAATTTTCCTGGCGATTTCTGGCTCACAATCGTACCACTCCCTCTTCCCCGAGCTGTTGTTGAAGAAGCTTACGAAGTCTTGGTAAGAAATATTCCCACTGCCGTCAATGTCGAGGATTTCCATGAGTTTCTTGCTGTCAGAACTTTCTATTCTCATTCCCATCTTCTTGCAAGCTTTTTCGAATTCCTTCTTGCTGACGACCCCGCTGTCGCTCTCGTCGAACTCATCAAAGCAGGCCTTGAGATTTGGAACAAAGCTGGATAAAGGGGGTGGTAGTCGGGGGTGAGAAAGGTGGCGATTTCAAGGAGGAAACGACTCGGACAATATAAACTCTCATGCTCGTCGCTTCGCTCGTCCCCCCCTCGCCTCCTCACCTCTTCTTCCTCATCTTGTCCCTCAAGGCAGACCTCAACCCCTCGGCAAGATCAACGTCCTGCTCATACCACTTTCCAGCGCTGGATGCGCAGAAGCGGAGCAACTCCCGGTAGCTAACGCTGCCGCTAGCATCGCCTTCCCCGCCTCCTTCCTCGTCCTCCATTGTGGGGAGGAGCTCGAGGAGCCTGCCCTCTTCGCTCCTCGATAGCCGAACCCCGCTATCCCTGAGCACCCTGATGAGCTTAGGCCCTTGCATGGTGCCGTTGTTGAACTTATCAAGGGAAAAAAAGTTCTTCCTGAGCTTGCTCAACCAGCGTCTCCTTGCCCCAGGGTTCTCCCCCATTGCATCGAGAATCTTCTCGGCAATCTCCCTCTCGTCGCCGAGGAAAGCCTTGCCCCCGTTGGCCCCTGACTTGAAGGCCTTGAGGAGGGAGGAGAGGATCTCGATGTAGGAAACGTTCCCGTCGCCGTCGTCGTCCATTTCTGCAGATAGCTTCTTGAATTCGGACTTTGTGAGCTTGACGCCGACCTTCTTGGTGAGGGTCAAAAACTCTTTCGGGTCAAGGTAACCATTGCCGTCCATGTCGCATTCTGAGAAAAGGTAGCAAACGCTGTCGATCCACGACCTTGGGTCGGAGGCCATCATCATAGCCTTACCGAAGAGCTTGAGAAGTGAAGACGGGGACTCGGAGTCTTCAGAGTCGCCAGAGTCAGAGTCTTTGGAAGTGTCGTCGTCGCTGCCATCGTCGGAGCCGCTACTGCCGTCGTCGTCGCTATCATCCTCGTCATTGTCATCGTCGACATCCTCGAGCTTGACCTTGAAGACCTTCAGGAACGCCTTCCAGTCCACGGCGTCCTCTCCGCCGAGGAGACCCATGAGATCCTCAAGCGCAGATTTCGGCAGCTTGATTCCGGCGGATGATAAGGCTTTAGAGAAGTGCTTGCCCTCGATATCACTTCCGTTGGCCTTCTTCTTAATCTTGGATTTAAGAGACTTGATGAACTTGGACTTGGACTTGGCCTTCTTCTGGGCCTTTTGGCACTTTGCCGCTGTCTGAGGCACGATCTCCCACCAAGATCCCGATCCTGAGGTGGCCCCGGGTTTCCCCCAGTCATCGGCCCCTTCCCCAGTGAACCTATTCATGGTGCTGGCCTCGAGGACGAAGCGGGCGAAGGGAGGGTATTCGATTGCGACTCCCTCGTGTCCGTGCTTGGAAGGGGACACCGCGACGCTGAAGTGGTGGGCAAGCGCCCGCACCTCTCCGGCAGTGAGGACGAGGCCGAGGGCCTCGATGCAGGCGGAGAACTGGGGGGGTGTTAGTTTCTCGTTTACGTTGCTTCGAACGCCGTGCGCAGTTCGCCGCGCCGCTCTTACCTCGGTGATGCTGATGATCCCCTTCCTTGCTTTGTCGCAGACCTTGAAAGGACGGAGGATGGCCGCCGCGCGATTTCCTGATCCGTACCCGGGGAGCTTGCTGATGTCAATGAGAGAAATTTGCTCGACGATTTCCTTCAGTGCGGCCTCGACAAGGTTGGACTCCCTTGAGGCGTCGAACCCGTCCCATTTCCCCTCATAGGAGGACTGAACTCCATTGAAGGCGGTACCGTACATGAACTCTCCGGACCTGTTGAGGGCCTGGGAGGCGGGGAGGTCGCTAGCACCACCACCACTTATCCCAGTGCCGGCGACTGGGATTCTGTAGTCCTGCTGGTACCAATCGTTGCCAGACGCAATATCATGCAGAGCCTGAGTAAACTCGGACACGTCAACCCTGCCGTACTGGTCGGAGCCGAAGCCGTTGAGGACAATCTGGACATCGGAGTCGGTGAGGTCGTAGCCTGCCTCTCTGAGGGCGGCAGCAATCTGCTTGCCAGAAAGGTAGCTGTCGCCGTTCCTGTCCATGCGTCTGATCCACTTCTCAGCCTCCTCTAGGGCCTCGTAGCCGCCCCCGCTGATTTGCCAGGCGAGCTTTCGCTCGTGGGCGCCGACTACGCCGCCCCTTGCATTCCAGTGGTCGTAGTCGGTTCCGTACAGGGCCTTCTTCTTCTTCTTCTTCTTTGGGCGGTACATGCTCTCCTGGCGGGGTGATAGGGCGACCCCCATACCTCCAGAGAGACGGTCCGCCCGGTCCAGCATATCCATCATTTGCTTTTTGGGGGCCGAGTCGAAGGGGTCCATGTCATAGAGGGCCTGGTCGGAGGTGTTCCCAGGGGCCTGAATGGGGGGCGGGATTGGAGAACCTGGGTCGTTGCCGGTTGCCTGGGAAAGCGCGACCATCTTCAGGCGCTCGTAGTTGTGCTTGAGGTCCTCAATCTCCTCGAAGAAGTTGAGGTCAAAGGAGGAAAGGTCTGCTTTGAGTTTCTGTCGAGGGCGGAGTTTACGTTGGGATTGGGTTGGGATAGGGTTGGGATTAGGTTGGGATGGGGATTGTGGAGGGGTGCTCGTTGCAGGGTTATTGTGGTGTTCATCTGTCTCACCTCGTTTTCCATCTGCAGCTTCCTGACGTACTCATTGTCGGCGCTCGGGCTTGGTTCGATGTTGGAATGCTGAGGAGGCGGGGGGGAGTACGGTGCATTCGACGAGTGGGAAGGTTGGTGGGGTCGGTGGTAGCGCGAGGGAGGCTGGGCGGGGGCTCGGTCGTGTGCTGCTACTGGCGCTCGCGCTAGTCCTGGTGCTCGGGCGGCGGGAGCTGGCTCGTACGACTTGGTAGGGTTGGCGTCGTACTGGGTGTAGTGAGGGCGCGTAAAGGGCTTAGAAGACGACGCGGCCTTTGAGGTGGGATTGATGGGGAGGGTTGGGATGTCGTGCTTGGATTTGGGCATGGTAGTGCTGTGGGAGGGGAGGGGGGGAGAGGGGGAGAGGG
>BRYA01000008.1:35710-77306 GCA_030267965.1 Triparma columacea | reverse complement strand
AGGGGGAGAGGGGGAGAGGGGGAGAGGGGTGAACGGGAGTTGTCAGAATGGGCACCTGCCGAAACAATCTCACCTCCATTCCTGCAAGTGCGTTGCGGTGTCCCCCATGCTAGTTGTAGCAAGGGTTTCCTCCCAGAGGCCCCAGCTCATCATCATTGCCTTGACATCTACTGAGTCCGCGCCTACTCCAAAATTTCCCATGATGTCCTTCTCGTCTGAAGGGTCGAGGATGATTCCAAGGTCAACTGCGAAGACCGTCTCGAGCTCGGAGAATGGGATGACGGTCTCGTGGGGTCCCATGATGTCCCCAGGAAGGAAGTGCTCCCTCAGCATGGCAGAGTCCATGTTCCTGGAACCCATGGCGTCCCTGACCCTCGACGCGAGAGGAGCGTAGCCGTGGGACTCTTGAGCTGAGGAGGAGAATTTCTTAGGGGACCCGACATCAGAACGAAGGACCTTGACGAAGTCGAGGTACGAGACCCTCTCGTCGGGGGTTTGGAATCGGTCCATAAGGCGCCTGAGGTCGCCCTCTTCGAGCCCCTGCAGTACGGCCGGCGAAGCGAGAGCATTAGAGTTTGGAGTTATAGCGACGAGCGTTTTTTCATTCCTCAATTCTCACCTTGACTCCCATTTTATCGCAGGCGACTTGGAAGCACTCCCTGAAGTGCGGCCTCTCGATGGTTCCACTTCCGTCCTCGTCTCCCTCCCCAAGGAGGAAGGTCAGGACCTCAATGGGTGAATCGACCTCGTCGCCCATCTCGACGCTCGCGAACTGCCACCTCAGGTCCTCGATGATTGTCGCTACGCGCTCCTTCGAGGTGTTCCCGAGCATGACGGCCTTGAGAAACTTCTTATAGGAAAGGTGGCCTGGCTCAGAGCCCTCAAAGGCCTCCAATAGAGCGTCGGCGTCTTCGAGGGTCGCGGATCTTATGCCTAGCGCGTGGAGGCCTCCGAGGACAGATTTTGATCCCGATATTTCACCGGTGTCGTGGGCATCGAGGGAGTCAAAGACCTCGTGGAACCTGGTGCCCCCGTCAGCAAGGGACTGAGCTCGTGACCTGAGCGCGCCGATGAGCTTGTGTAGCCTGTTGGGGTCCCCGCCTCCTGTGGTGTGGTGGGCTGATGGGGCAGTAGGGTTGATAGTATTGTCGCGTGCAGAGAGGACAACCTTCGATGTCAAAGTATCATCGGTAGGGGTCATCGAGTCGCCCTGTACACGCATTACTGCGTTGGGGGGGGGATGGGGGGGGTTGGGGGGGGGGTGAGAGGGGGGGGGGGGCAGGGAGGGGGGGTAAGACAAAACACTCACGAGATCTCTTGGCAGCAGCGTCGAGCTCGCTGTCCAACTGCTGGTGCATGGAGTTTAAAAAGTCTGAGGCCTGAGCACGCTCAGAAAAGTCGAGTCGGTTGTGATACTCCCTGAGTGAGATAGGAGGGCGGGGTGAAGGAGGGAGGGGAGGATGGGTTAGGGGGTATCAGTGGGGGGGAAGGAAGGCGGGGGAGGGGGGGGGAGGAGTGATAATTTATAATGGATGGTATTGCGGTAATTTGTGGGGTCTGTGGCACGATAAAAGGAGTAATAAACGTATTATTGTTGTAAATGGGATGAAATGTCCATGCAGAGATGAAATATACCCACCTCTCGACATCCCTTGGTTTGAGTTCGCTTGGCTTGTTTGTGCTATGACGGGAGGAACCACCGGAGGGGGACTTTGAACGACGACCACGGGGCATATTAGTGACAAAGTGAGGTTGAAAGTGACGGGAAGAGGTGGGGAGGGAGAGGAGGTGGATGGCAACCGGTTCACAATTTGAACCTTTGGAAAAACTCAAGAAAAAAAACTCCCAGTGAGGTGAAAGGGGAAAGTTACAATAAAAAAGGAGATGGGTCAACCTTAGATTTAGATTTACCAGTGCGACGGAATCCCCCGATGTGAACACTCAATGCCCCGATGTGGACACTCAATGCGTTTATTAGAGTCCATGTGCATGAGTAAGATTTAACGTCTTTCAACCCGCCTCTCTTCAACAAAGGCCTAAATCCACCTTTTAAAATGCTCCTCCAGTACCTCCCTACAAAGCTCCCTCCCCCTAACAACGTCCCCATGCGCCGGTACAATAACCTCGACCTCCCACCCTAGCAGAACCCCCACAATCTCCCTCATCCTCCCCTCGTCCTTAACCATGAACCCGTCGTAAAAGGGAGCGAATATCCTGTCCATCCCGAACTTCCAAGCCCTGCTCCTACGAGGGACAGAGGCCTCAGGGGCGAGCTCCCAGGTCCCGAAGTCCTCGTCTCCTAAGTAACCGACTTTCTCCTTCAGCGCCTTGTTCACGGGGCCTTGGGAGGGGTAGTTCCAGAATAGGTCTGTGGTTATTAACGTCTTGGTGGGCACGTGGAGGAAGACGGTCTCTGAGAAGAAAGCCTTACCCGTGAACGGGTTTGCCTCACAGTCCACGTGCAACGGTAGGAGCTGATCGGGTGGGAAGGGGATAGTGGAGGGTAGGGGGGTGGGGGGAGTGTAGCCCGGGGGGATTTCGTAGAGAGGGGTGATGGAAGGGAGGAGAGAGGATATGCCGGGGGAACCGAAAAACTTGAAGGTGAGAGAGGGGGAATGGGTGGAGAAATCGTACCACTCAGGGGCGTATTTTAGGTGCTCGTAGTTGGGAGTGAACACGTAAACCTCCTTCTTCACGTTGCTGGCGGCGTTTCCGAGTTCTTCCTCACCCTGCTTCAGGAGGTTCTCCCAGGCCTCCTTGAAGAAGTCGTCTATCCCTACAGGGGAGTGAACGAAGATGGTTGTGGGGGAGAGCTGGATTATGGTAGAACGGCAGGACACGTCGATGGAGTTCCAGTAAAAGGCCCGGTCGCATGTGTAGATTGAGGGGGCGACGGGGATTAAGGGGAGAGAGGGACGGTTGGAGTAGGAAGAGGGGGTTGAGGGGGGGGACTGAAGAGGCGGTGGATTTAATTTTCTTGCTAATTCAATCAACGCGTCTCGTGATGATGGCATGTTTATAGCCAATGGTGTGATCAGCGGTGTGATCACAGCAAGAATCAGCAGGAAAAAGAGGGAGGGGCTCATTGAGCATCACGAGGTGGCCTTATTTTTATGTTTTGATGGCCAAGTCGTCTATTAATCGTCTTTAGAACTTGTTTATGACTTATATGTAGCTAAGTTGAATGTGTTTTCGTGTTAAAACCTTGGTTTTGATGGGGTAAATCGAATAAATAAACCAGGAATATTTTCCCAAAATAAATCAAAGGATTTTAATGCTCAAATTAAACGCCATTTTTATCCTTATGTATACATTTAGATCCACATTCATAACAGCAATACAACTAGGCAGTACAAATAGACTCAACAACGCTGTATCTAGAATTAATTTGCCTTTCAACTCTCGATGTGCCTCCATAGAGTCTTCATTGTTTCCTGTTACTGTTAAATCTCCTGAAAGACTGCCTCAGCGATATACCACTCGATCCTACGTCACTCGAACACCACTTGTTATGATGCCTGAAGGTCCTGAGGTCCGAACAATAAGTTCAGGTGTTAACCGAGTCCTCAAATCCTCAGGTGGTCACAACCTCGTCAGCATGTCGGTGCTGAGCGGTAGATACACCAAACACGGGGATCCGAAGGGGTGGGGGGAAATGATAGAGAGCTTGAACAAAGGGGGGGGGAAGAAAGTTGAGGAGTGGAAGTGTAAGGGGAAGTTTCAGGTGAGATTGTGATGAGACATTTATATACCGAGCGTTTAATACGCGCCAAGCTTAAAGTAAACAACTCAAACAACGACACTGAGACATTCATATACCTCACCTTTAAAGTAAACAACTCACAAACGACGACACTTCTATGAACTCTCGCACCCCCCCCCCTTCCCCAGTATCTAACCTTAGAGGGAGGTTATAGTATATGGGTAACATTGGGAATGTCTGGTAAATTTGAGTTCGCAAGTTCCGACGGTGCTACTATCGGCAGGCACGGTAGGGTCATGTTCTGCTTCGAACCGATGGACGGGAGCGGGGTTAAGAGACTTATCTTCGACGACGCTAGAAACTTTGGGACTGTCAGGTGCTGTTCTGACGTGAAGGAACTGGAAGATAAACTGGGAACGATAGGGCCGGATATATTGGAGGTTGGGGAAGGGGAACTGACGGCTGAGGACTTTGTGGGGATTGTGAGGGGGCTAAGGACGAACCCGAACGTTTGCAAATTCCTGATGAACCAGAAGAGGCTGAGCGGGGTGGGGAACTATATTTTGGCCGAGGGACTTTACAAGGCCAACGTTGATCCTTGGATTGGGGTGAAGGACGTCGAAGATGAGACCCTGAAAGCCCTGATAACGGCTCTCAAGGAGACTGCAACTACATCTTTCCAAGCCCAAGGCCTGACCCGGTCGTCAGGCGGAACCTTCCGATCCCTGGACGGCAGCAAGGGGAAGTTTGAGTTCAAGCTGATGGTTTATGGGAAAGAAACCTGCCCGAAGGGAGAGAAGGTATGGAGGATCGTTGATGGGCCACACGGGAGAGCTATATGGTTCGTAATGAGCCAGGTTGAAGAGGGAAGGAGGGACGACATCCGATTGATCGCGGAGAAGAAGAAATGAGAATGAGAATATAGCCGGTTATGCGAAGCATGCAGAGTTAGAGTAGACTTTTTTAACGTTTTTTTAGGTATTCTTTCGCTAGCTTCTCGTAGTTGTCCGCCGTTATTACAGTAGGGGTCTGGTCCTCAACGACGCCCCTCTCCCCGCTCATCGTCAAACCCCCCCCCCTTGCCTCCCCCTCCACCTCCACCAACTCGTACATGTACCCTCCATATAATGCAAGCGCCTTCTCATGCCGGTCTCTCCCCCGATCCGCGCAAGCTGCCTCCACGATCTTGATACTGAAACCTGACTCAAACAAGCCGAACGCGGTGTGCTGCACGCAGACAGAGGTTATTAGGCCGCAAAGGTAACAGTTGTCTACATTGCACTCTTTGAGGTAAGAGGTTAGGGAGGTATTGGAGACACCATTCCAGGAAGACTGGGGGGGCGCGGGGGAGTTCGAGATCAGGACAGAGGAGAACACGGAGGGAGCAGCACGAACGCATCTCACCTTGATAACCATTGCCTCCCCCTGGACAGGGACAGCGAAATCCTCCCATAATAAGTCTTCTTGGTTGAATTCAATCAATGCCTGCTTGTCAGGGTTTAGCTTAGCGAAATTTCTTAGCCACGGTGACTTCTCATTGTTGTACTCGCACCGTATCCATGTCACACATAAGCCCCTAGATCTTGCCCAACTTAGGCATCTCTGCAATTGAAGAGGGAACTCAGGGAAGGAGGAAGAAACAGCGGGGGAGGAAGACCAGTACTCGGGTTGAACGTCAACGATTATGAGGGCCTCGCTAGATGGAGTATTGCTTCCATTTTGCATTCCATAAAATTTTGATAAATCAATTTTCATATTTAGATCATCAAACTTATTTCAAATCATAACTTAACAAAATTTATTTCTATTCTTGATTCATACATGAATTGAGTACAGCATGCAAAAAATATTTAAATTGAGTATTTATGATTTATTAATCTTTTAAATATTCAGTTAATAATCGAATATACTTTTGTGAATATGCTATGATACAAATAAAAATTTAATACCTTCAAACAAAAATAAGTATTATTGTATGGATATTGAAGACAATTTTAGAACTTTTCGAAATTATTCAATCATATCATTACTTTCATATTACATTTATCGAAAAATCTAGAACTAACTTTCAACAAAAAAAATTTATCATAGATTTTTGGGGTTTACGTACGCCTGTGGTAGTCTAGACCTAAGCCCATCGTTCATGCGTCCTTGAAGTTGTCTTCAGATCCCACTAATTTGCGTATAATTATACTTAGACCAAAAATTTCATCTCTCCCCCCGAGGCGATCTCTCCCCTCAACTCTTTTCTCTCCCATGGAGCTCAATACGATGGAGCTCAATACGTGGAATTGTCCAAGGTGCACGTTGCTCAACACATCAAAGTCCTGCGACGCTTGCGGTTTTTCCAAGCCTACCGAGAAGAAATCTCGGAAAAATACCCCAAAACAAACCACCCTCTCCTTCGGGGGTCCTGCCTCCCCCTCTACGAAACCGAACAGGAGCAAGAAGAAGAGATCAGCGCCAGGACCCACACCTTCGGATTCCTCTTTATCTTTGAAGAAGCCCAGAGCGAAGTCAAAGCTCACCAAGTCAACCAAACCCCCCACTGATGCCCCCAACGCCCCCGCCCCTGCCCCAACTGCCCCTCCTTCTTCCTCCCTCGTGCAATCCACCCTTCCCCGCCCGTCGACGTCAACTGCACTGTCCCTCATAAAGCCCACCCTCGAATCCACCTTCAAGCTGTCCTCCCTCCGCGGCCTCCAGCATTCTGTTGTGTCGACTGCCCTCTCCAACAGTCACCAGATAGTAGTTATGCAGACGGGAGGCGGAAAGTCTCTTTGCTACCAGGTGGGCTGCCCCTCCCCCCCCCCTCCCTGCCCCCCCTGCCCCCTCACCCCCCCCAACACCCACCCTGCTCCTCGCTCAGCTCCCGGCAGTAATATTCTCCCGTCTTCGGTCCCCCTCCCTTACCCTTGTTGTGTCCCCCCTCATATCTCTCATGACGGACCAGGTGACCAAGCTCAAGGCGCTAAATATCCCTGTCGATTACATTTCTTCTTCCAACAAAGCCTCTGTGAACTCGACCATAATCAAGAACATATCATCCCTCTCTCTGCTTTACGTGACGCCTGAGCAAATTGCGACTGAGAAGTTCCGCTCGACACTCAAAACCCTGTACAAGAAGAACCAGCTCGCAATGTTTGCTCTTGATGAGGTGAGAATCGGCGGGGCAGCCTAGTGGCGAAATTAACATTTAACACATTTACCCCCCCCCCTCCCCCCCCTCCCCCCCCCAGATACACTGCTTGTCGTCATGGGGCCACGATTTTAGGCCTGCGTACGTCAAGGTGAGAATGGACGAAAGCATTACCATCAAACCAACCCTAAGTGCTAACGCGGCTCGCCGCACTCGCCGCACTCGCCTCCCCGCCGCACTCGCCTCCCCGCCGCATTTTCATCCTCGCTGTAGCTATCCTACCTCCACGAGACTTTCCCCAACGTCCCAATTATTGCCTGTACGGCGACCGCAACTCCAAGGGTCCTTAGAGATATAAAGACAACCCTAAAGCTTCCCCTCTCCACCGTTACACATCAGTCCTCTTTCAACCGCCCCGAGATTTCCTATCAGGTGCGGTACAAGGACCTTCTAGACGACCGTAGCAAGTATCAAACAGCCCTCTCTTCCCCCCCCATTTCGAAATTTGGCAAGAAGAACGCCTTCACTACTGCTGCAGCCTACGCCAAGACATCCTCCTCCACCTCTTCTTCTTCCTCTCACTCCGAGCTTGTCACCCGCTATGGTGGTGCCGTCGCGGATCTCGTTCTGTACATCAGATCCAAGCACAAAAACAACCCCCCCAAGACCAGCGGAGTTGTCTACTGCCATAGACGAAAGGATACCACCATGATAGCCGAGGTGATTACGCGTGAGGTGAGAATGGACCAGTAGTAATTGGGCGTCGCGAAGAAGATGTTGCGAGCGACGTCGAAAGGAGGCTCATCTGGTAGTTTCACTCCTAACTTCGACCCTTCGCTCTTCGCTCTTCGCTCATCGCAGACATCAGTGAAAGCCCTCCCATATCACGCTGGCCTCAAGGACAACGAGCGCACCGCCTCCCAAAATTCTTGGATGTCGGGTGAGGTGAAGATTGCAGTCGCGACCGTCGCCTTTGGTATGGGGATCGATTTGGACTGCGTTCGATACGTCATTCACTGGAGCCTCGCAAAATCAGTTGAGGGATTTTACCAAGAATCGGGGAGGGCCGGGAGGGACGGGAAGCCTAGCGAGGTAAGAGAGAATGAATGAATTGGCAAGAAGAGAAATGGCGCGACAATTCTTAACAAAACATTAACGCAACACTTCGGCCGTCGCCTCAATCCTCCTACCCTTCTACAGTCCATTCTTTACTACTCTAAGGAGGACGCGCGTACCTTTGCTTTCCTGATCAACAAGGCCTCGGGTCAAAAGAAGAAATTGACCAAGAACACTGAAAACAAGCTCGAGGCTCTCGCTGCAATGATCGAGTACTGTGTGGGAGACTGCGGCTGCCGTCGTGCCTACCTTTTGAAATTCTTTGGTGAGAGCGCAACCAAGGGTGTATGTGGCAAATCCTGCGACTTCTGCAAGAACCCTGACAAGGTCGAGAGCGAGGTGAGAACGGACGAAAACAATTTGCTCGATAATTTACATTCACTAATGCAACTCTACCTTTGGTCGTCGCTTCGCCCCTTCCGTCACAGATCAGGGCCGCTCTCTCAGCTGGAGGCTACTCGAAGTCAAGGACGTCGTTCAAGAAAGCTTCGTCCTTTACATCTGGGGACGACAATACCGCGCCACCCGGTGACTACGGAGACGACGAGTTTGACACCGACGACGAACGCTTAATCTCTCATAACCCTGACGATGACGAACTGGACGTCTACGGCAACTCCTCTTCTGTCGATTACGGCTTTGACTCAAGCACGCAAAGTAGTACGCCTAAAACAAGCTTATCTTCGATCCTTGCGAAGTACGAGCTCAAGGAAGCAAGGGATGCGTTTTCCAAGCCATCACACAGCCACTCCCTCCACTCCAAGTCGTCCTCCTCGAAATCTTCCGCAGCCTCTGCGGCTAAGTCAGACAGAGTTATCATCCCCGAGGAACTTCGAGACAAAATACCACTGGCCGAATCTCTCTCGACTCGCAAAGCCAACAGTTTTGGGACGCTAAAAAAGCCACTCAAGAGCACCAAATCTATACAACAAGAACTGGCAGAACTTCGAGCCCAACAGGCTGCCTCTAAGGAAACAACACCCTCCCCCCCCCCCCCCCCGCCCCCACCTCCAATCTTCAAAAAAAGAAGTTGAACATTTCAGATACACAACGCAATTTCATTATTTCTTTAAGGTCCTATCAACGTTTAAATGCACTGAAAACACACACTGCCCCAACAAGGTCACAGGTCACGCTGTCGAAATGCCGTTCCAGCACTTCCCTCAAGTCTGCTTGGGTGTCGTTGATATTATGGAAGATCCCGTTCCCGTTGAATCTCCTCATGATCTCAGTTCCCCGCTTGCAGTCCTTGAAGAAATCCTGCTCGTTGACGATCGTGGACCCGAAGAAGCACGCACCGGGCTTGAGGAGTTTGACAACGTTGGTGAAGAAGACCTCCTTGCCCTTAATCCCCCCCCCCTCCCCGGCTTGCTCTTTCAAACAGTGCACGACAAAGTTGGCAGCAACGCTGTCGAACGAACCCTCCTTGATCCACGTGAACGGGGGCCCCGAAATCGACGGATCGATGAAAGGATCAGACTCCATCATATCCGCCATGAATAGATGGAGGGAGGTTAGCTGGTTGGGAGGGAGGAGTTTGTCCTTAACCATGAATAGGGACTCGGTGTTGAAATCGAAAACTGTCAAGTCGCGAACGAGGGGAGATCCCGGTAAGAAGAATCCTGTACCCGGTCCGATATCTCCATGTTTCTGACCGGCGTTGCTGGCGTAGAGGCTAGCGATCGTCGAAGCTTCAATGCCCCAGCAAATAGGAGAGTTGATTGCCCACTTGGACGAGAGAATGATGAGAGGGTGAGCAATGATTTTCCACCCCTTTCCGCTTTCTCGTGTGTGCACTACGATATCTTAATTGATAAATTATCTATTGTACTCGCCACTGCCTTACTTACTACCACAAAATCATAATAGGACAGTAAGTACGAGGAATATTTTGCTCCTCGAGGGGACGCCGTTATTGACAGCAAGCGATAGAATGGAGTGTCGTATACGATATGAAAAAGAATCACACGAAAGTAGTGCTTAAAGAAGTGGGTCGACCACATAAGGAATGCGTAGGAATAATGGCGCGAGGTTAGTGTGTTGTTTTAAAAATGAACTTTGTTTCTGGGTTGTTCAGAAATGAAAATTTGGGTTTCAATAATTGAATGAAGAGTGGTGCGGACACTACATACACGCAGTCGTTTATGCTTCAAGAATGCTCTCAGCGTGAAGCGTCATGGCGTTCCTCTGTTTTGTCGCACTAGCGCCCCCCTCCCCCCCTTCCCTCCTCTTCTGACTCTTGAGGGCGTCCCTTAGCTTTCCATGAGCCTTGGCCTCTCTGACGACGTTCCACTTGGAGTTCATCCCGACCCCCTTCCTGAGCGGATTGACTCCCACTGCCCCTCCCCCCCCTTCGTCCGCCCCCCTTTCCTCCTCCCCACTTCCGAAAGTCTTCCTCTCCGCCTTCCTCTTGTAGTGTAGCGAGCTGAGAACCTCGTACTTGTGACTAATTACACCGAAAACGTGGTACTGCGCAAAGCAGCACATCAAAAGCCCAATCATAACAACCTTAACTCCGTCATTGTGATCCTTACTCCCCAAGAACTTGCATCCGAATTCCGGTGTGCTCAGCCCAAGAGTGGCCTCGATGCTCCCAGCGCCCATAAGCTCGTTGGTCAATTTGCCTCCCTCCTCAATCATCATTTCAACAAGGCCGAACACTCCCGCGAGGCCATCCTCGCCAGTTCGGCAGAACGATTCCCAAGGCAAGTACAAAATCCCTCCGCAGAATATGAGAAGTCCAAGGTACACGCTAAGGAGCGTTATGTTGCAAAGGAAGTAAAAGTAATGGACAATGGACTTCTGTAGGGTCTTGAAGCAAGTCAAGAGAATCCCTCTGATGGTTTTGTCGAAGCAGTCCTCCGTCTCGTCTCCCACACACCTCCTCCCGCAGCACTCGAGCCACCTCCACTTCTCCATCCTGAATGCCCGCAGCTCCAGCGTCCCCTGCACGAACTCCCTGGGATACTTATCTGAATGCATCAACTGGTGCTTGACAATTTCCACATTCTTGTCGAATTTCAAGTTATCGATTGCGATTCGAACCTCCCCCATGAACTCGTCAGCGCCGATGAAATCATGGTCGAACACCTGAATGATAATTTCTCCACTTTTTGCCCCCACCCCCCCTTTATCCTTCTCTCTCCCCCCTCCCCCCCCACCCTCCTCTTCACTATCTTCGTCCTCATCCTCCTCATCATCACGTCGCCATTTGAAGGTCGTCCCGAAGTCCGGGTTCAGGTCCTTCGACTTATACTTTGTCCTGAATTTGTGGTTGCCGCACGAGACTACGACGTAAGGGTCGCTAGTCGCTTTCCTATCCGGGCTAGTAGCCAGATCCTTTGCGGCCAAGTCATGCCCTCTCCCAATCTCAACGATGATTCTTTCCTTTCCGTGTGGGTTCCTCTCTTGGCTAATAGAGGGACTGAAGAGCAAAAAGGCCGTCGCAATCTGGCAAATCGTGAACAAGCCCGCAATGTACTTGAAAACATCGACATCCATGGCGACTTCAACGGCCTCCCCACCCCAATTAGCACTTCCACCAACCATATCGAGGTACATCTCCAGTCCGGCAAGAACTTCGAGCACCTTGACTGCAGCAATGTCCAATCCTTCGCCCGCAAGGTCCAGATAATCGACAACAGGGGCAGCCTTGAGAAAGCTTACAAGTTCATCGCAGTCAGACTCGTCGCTATTCAACAAGTCCAAGCCCTTCTCCACACTCTCATCAACCACCTCTATCCCTTTCTTGGCCATCTTTAACACGTACTCACCCCCATCGCAGAGTTGGGTGGGAACTGAAAACCAAGGGGACGAGAACAAGACTGGGTCGATGGAGCCAACGAGCTCGTGGCACGCGCTCACAACGGTATCCAAAAATCCAATTGCCTCGTCTGTCTTATCCAAGGCGAAATCCTTCACGCTCTCAAGTTTCTCTCCAATACCGTCAATGAAGCTTTCGGCAACGTCGCACTTATCAGAGGTTACGTTGAAGACGCCATCAATGACTAGTCGCAGCTCCTCGTCGTAATTGCTCAATTCGTCCACCTTCTCCCTCAAGAAATCCGTAGAGTTACGAAAATCGACAGAAATGTTTCCCACCCATCCAATATACGGGGTGCCGGGGGCAAATGCCTCGGAAAAATCGCCAAGAGTTCTACTCAATCCATCCACCAACAGTGAGTTGCCGACCATGAGCAGCGCGCACGTGAAAATGGCGCCAGAGTAATTTTTGGCGAACCTCGCAAAAGCGTAAAATTTGGGATGGCGAGCCATCCTCTCTCCATCTTCAAGGTTTTTGAACCAAGCATATAGCAGACATGGGCAGCACGTGATGTAGTACACGCCACGGCGGCATAGCGTCAAAGCCCTCCGCACGACCCTGTATGCATACTTAACGATCAGCTTGCAAACCTTCCAAAAGTAAATGAACACCAGCGACGCGGCCCTGCAGGGGCAGCAGATAAAGTTGCACATGTGACCGAGCAACTTTGATGTCGACGAAATGGCAGTTGTTTTCGGGCGTTCAGATGCTGTCTGCAAGAACGATGAATTTCTTTCCTCCTCGCTTATTTCAGACTCCCGGATAGCTTTCTCGACGACCTCCTCTAGTGTCTTCTTCTCACAGGCGCCTTTTTTGGTTTTCCTCTTGTTGAAGATAGACTTAGGCTTCCCATATTTATGGCTAAGTAGAGCGAAGACGTTGAATTGCACGCCTACAGCGAGAATGCTACCCCAGAGGAAGAATTTGCTCGCAGAATCGAACTCAACGGTGCGAAATACCTCGCACTCGAACTTGGGTCTTTCCATGCTCATCGTCTTGTCGATCGTCACAGCGGGGATAATCTGAGCCGCGAAATCAATTCCATCCAGAATAATATCGAATATCAAGCCAAAGATGCTGGACACGACGCCTTCGAGGCCCACGCATAAATAGTAGTGGGGAAAGACAAGAGTTATACTGCTAAGGCATATAAAGGCAACTCCCACACCAACAATTCCAACGTTGAAAGTGATTGCAAGAATGTGAACGAGCCTTCGAAGCACTGATGATGTAACAAAGTCCACCACAGACTGGAGGTTCTCCCTCACAAGAGCGGACGTCTCCTCGCTTAGCCAAGGCTCCACGTAGTGGCATCGTACCTTGAGCGCCCCAGTGACTTCCTCCAAAGGGTGGTCGAAATTCAGCAGCTCATTCCAGACGTAAGTAGGGGTGGGAACAGTCGTAATGGTTCCCAAGTCGATGCGTACTTCACCCATGTAGTCGTCAACTGACAATATGTCCTTGTCGTACATCTCTACGCGAAGCTCCTTCTCGTGTCCCTCCAAGTAAAACGTGAAATACTGCTTGAACACGGGGTTCAAGGTTCTATGCACGACCTTCGTCTTTTTCTTTTTCGTATCCCCGAATACCTTCTTCCCGTTGGCGAGGGTTACGAGAGGAGGAGGATACGTAGATACGATACAGTAGGGGTCGCTGAAACCCGTGATATCCTTCGCCACGAGACCCCCTCCCTCTACGACCTCTACGATCAGCTTTCTCTTCCCGACCTGCACCTTTGAATTTGATGGTTTGGGCAAGAAAATTACTGTCATGTCGAGGAGCGTCGCAATCACAAAGACAGCGAGAGTTATTCCGAAGACGTCCGCCGTGGTGAAGGTTTCGCTGAAGGAGGAAGTTACGCTGAAACTGTACGTCAGTGCGTTCAAGTACTTTACAGCTTCATCAATCTTGTCTATGAAGTCCATCACCGTGTCTTTCAGAGCCTGAGTCTCCAAGCCAACCTTCGAATTTTCCGCGTCGACCTCCAACTCCAAGCAAAGCTCTTCGCTTGGAGCGATGGACATCGTAGCCCATTTCTCGAGCTCATCGTCTAGCCTCTTGAGGTAGCCGGTGCTGGTTTCGTTGGCATCGTTCTGGAGCTCCTTCAGCAAGTCGGAAACGACCGTATTACCAACACATAGGCTGTTTGGCACGGAAAAAAAGGGGGATTGTCTGAGGACGGCAGGAAGCTCCAGGCATGCCGCCTCAAAGATATCCACGTAAGCCATCGGAACATCGGCGTACTCCATGACAAAATTGTTGAACTTTCGTAGCTCCTTGCGGGTCTTGTCTAAGAACTCCACCCTCTCCTCTACCGTGTTGAACTGTGACAAGCGACGGTTATATGAGATGGTGTGACTTGCGACATGCGGAGTGCCGTAATTCGCGACGCCCCTTCACTTCTCTCCCGGTTATATGAGATGGTGTGACTTGTGACATGCGGAGTGCCGTAATTCGCGACGCTCCTTCACTTCTCTCCCGCTCTCACCTGAGAAATGTCCTTGCATTCGGAAAATTGAAACACAATGTCGTCAAAGCGGCGTTGCAGATCCATCTGATAGTCATCAATTTGCTCGACCGCGGATCTTGTAGCATTGATCGCACTTCCAACCCCCACACTGACATCGCCAGCCCACGCTACATGCACGTCCGCTGCTCCGCACACCTTCTGAAACTCTCTGACGATCTCGTGTAGGCCTTGCTGCATGAAGGAATTGGAAAGGATCATGGCACATATGATGGCGAAGGGAAGGACATTATTCCATAGTCTCTCAGCAAGCTGCGGGGAGAATAAGGACGGTTGCTTGCGAGTTGGCACTGAACTCAACGACCTTCACCCTCCACCTCTTATTTGTCTCTCACCTTCTCCCGAGCTATGGCAAACTTGGTGGCAGCACTCAATCTATCCACCATGGCAGCAGTCTCCCGCCCATCAAGAGCATCGTCAACAGCGAGATCCAAGTGGCCAGGGTCTGGTGTGTTCTGTCTTCTTAAATCTAAGAGCTCCAACTTTCCCAGGGTCGAATCCAAACCAGGCAATTCGTCTGGAGACGTCGTAGTCACACGAACGTCAGGCTCGGGCTCGTCCGGGAGCTGCACCATTGCATCAGCACCCGACTTTTTCTTCTTGCGGAACTTCTTGAAGAAGCCCATGGCACCCAAAATAGGAAGAGAGGCGCAGCAGCTGAAGAAGGCAAGGTCAAGGAGGGATTTATCTGGTATTTGGTCCCTTCAACCCTTGTTCTACAACAACTGTGACGTGGTAGTTCCTTTACAACGATTCCTCAACAACACGTTCTTCTAACGAGTCGCCGCACGAATCCTCCTTTCCCTAGAATTGGGAAACGCGAGGCATTGAGGATCTTTTTGCAAAAAACAAACTTGGAGCTGAAAATGAAGAACGCGCAGAGCGTGAATAATCACGCGGCTTTTAGCTATAATGTACATAGTTATTATCCACTTATGCCCCTGACACTCCACGCCTCTCGTTCTTAGGTTTAGGCATCTATCTCATTACTATCACAACATTGATCAGACACACAAGAGCAAGCCAGTGTGCAAGATCAAGCCAGCAAACACGCCAATCAACGGGAGGGGAAAGAGCTGTTTGGCTAGGGTAACCAGGCCGCGCCCGCTCTTCATGATTCACTGGAACCCTTAGCCATGAGCAGTTGCTGCTGGGCCTTCGCCTTGTAGTCTTCAAAGAGCTCGTCAAAGAGAGCGGCTGCGAGAGGGCGTCGAAAAGATGAAGAAACAGTTATCACCGTGCGAATTAGTTCCACCCTGGCTCTACATTCTCCCCTCTGCTTTCCCTCTCCCTCCCCCCGTAGCCTCACCCTTTTCAGCTTTAGTCTTGACGTCGTGGGCCTCGTACTTTTGCTTCAACTCAACAAATATCCCCAACTCCGCTTCAGGGTTTAACCCTAACCCATCAATTGCAGATACGCCTGCCCCCATTTGTCTTTTTCTATCTTTTGCCCACTTCCCACAATCCACAACTTCTTCTGTTACAACAAAACAGGGCAGTCATGGATGGGCGGCCCATGTCACGGTCAGAGTCCTTATCAGCTCTACACCAAACCTATTTTCAAGGAGATGGTGCACAATTCAATGCCGAAACGACGTATAGGAGGGGAATATCAAGATCCACACAAGGTCGGACCTCAAGGGGTGGAACTCAGCCTGGAGATTTTAGCAAGTCCGTGAAATACCTGCGGACGGCCAACCATAAGTGCCCACAGACATCCCCGGCGGCGCCGGGAGCATTCACCGTTGAAGACCACGTCAACACTACACTTGGCCTGGTTCCCTTCCACCCCACCTCCTTCACTCCAAGCTCCTTGACCAAGAAGACGTTCTTTGGTGATTCGCTAGCGAACCAATCCAACGCTCTTCCTCCTCTGTTGAAGAGCTTTGCGGCGGACAGCGTATTACCTAGCGATCACTTGACAGTCCTGTTGGAGGATGTCAACACTCGCATCAAATCTTCCACCTACAACCTACCGGAGTACGACCTCGACTTGCAGCTGGAGCAGGAGCGGAAGACGACGGAGGCGAAAATCCTGCATAAGCTGCAGGTCCTCACCAGAAAAGCCCCCAAGGAGAACATAGGAACGAGCCTTCTCCTTGCGAAGGGGCGGCCAGTCTCGCCACCGAAATCAAGAACGAGAGGCGCGAGAGAGGTCTTCGACGTTTCGTCGCTCTTTCCGACGAGTCACAAGAAATCAAAAGCTTCAATAAAAAAGGCAGTAAGAAAGGCACACAAACTGCAATTAATTAAGCAGCAATATTACAAGCCCACCCGACGGGCGCCCCCGACCATTGCTCCAGTCTTTTCGGCGACCTCCATCATCAGCAACTGCTACCAAACCGCCCAGGAGGTCGAGTACCTCCAGAATTTTGCTTGGGATAAGCATCTTTACCAATCCACTAGCATGTGGGCAGAGAAGACGGTTGCGGAAGCGAGGGAGCTCACCGCACCACCCACGTGCATGAGTCACAAAATTTTCATTTCCGTTCTCACTAGCCTGTTACTGAGCATAGAAAAGTCGATAGGGAGCATGGTGGGGGAGAATTTAAAGTTCGCGGTTGACAACATTCTCCGTTCTGTGTTTATCTTGGGTAGCGGAGTCAAGGCTACGAACCTCTCGACATTAACCCTTCTGGGGAGGAGGGAGGCCGAGGACTTCAATCCCCCGGAGGGATTGAAGGGAGACAGGTCCGTCCTCAAGATCATTAGCAAGTGCCCGACGTGGTTCCATGCAGTTCAGTACTGGCAGCAGAGGTTAGATAAGGAGCTCAAGTTGCAGCCCTATTTACAGAAGGTGAGTCATAGAAAAGGTTTGAGAAAAGGTTTGAGAAAAAGTTTGGCTAGAGTATAAACACAACCCCGCCAACTTAGCAACTAACCTTTTTCTTTCGCCTCGCTTATCCCAGCTTCGCGAGAAGATGGACAGGGAGAAGCAAATCGAAAACGGCGTTCTCAACAGGACTTGCACGGCTTGGACTTTGCCCTACATGTCCCTGGTCGTGGACAACTGGAGGTCCCTGAGCGCCCTGGACCACAATCTTCACCTGCTCGGAAAATACTTACTAAAGTGCACCGAGTTGAAGCCTAGCATGATTTTCCAGGCGTGGAAAAAGTGGGCGACCGACGAAAGGCTAAATAGGGCCGACGAGGATAAGGAAAAAGTAATCAAGGCTTGGGAATTGCTCAAGAAGGAGTTGGAAGAAACCCTTGCCAGGGTATCCAAGAAAAGCGTGGCTCTCAGCAAGATGACGTTGGAGAAGAAGAAGGTACAAAAGAAACTTGATGACGCTCTAGCGATCCTCAACAGCCCCCCACGGCAGCCCCCGACCCTGGCCAAGACTGTCAAGAGCTTCAGTAAGAGGTGAGGTGGAGCGAGATAGCAGTAAGAGAGCATAGATACTCTCTGCTGTTTTGTTTCTCTCGTCCTTCATAATCTTAACCTACTTCTCGCATCGCATCGCTTCCCTCCTCACCTCACTGCAGTCTCAGCGGCATGAAGGCATTCCTCGACCCCCACATAGAGGAGGTCACTGAGGACACCTTAAAAACTGACGCATCCAGTCTGCGCCTCGGATGGATCTACAAGTGGAAAGCAGACCTGGGCGACATGACGTTCATCCCAAACCCTGACCTTCGGGTGGAATATGTGGACTCCTCCCCGGCCTCTGCCTCTGAGGACAAGATTGAGGAGCTGCTTGACAGCTGGAAGCCGGGTATGTTGAAGGGAGCCGAAGAGCACAGTGAAGCGTTCGCGCCGAGCAAGAGCAAGAGCGGAAAGGTAATATTAGACTGGATTGTTGGAACACTTAAGTCGCAGTGGACGAGGCTCGGCATGTCTTGCGAAGAGGAAAAACTGAGGAGGCTGGTAGACAGCGATGGGATCGGCCTTGAGGGGCAGGAGAGCGTCGCGCTGCTTAAGGACGTGTTCCTCGAGGTTGCCAAATTACACCCAAAAATGAGCGACAAAGACTTCCTTAAGAGCTTGGAGAGCTACGGCGACATTGACGACAACAGTTCCGTCGAGAGCCTGGAGGACGACGTTTACGTGAAGTTCCACGAGGCAAACCCCCACGTCCACGAATGCAATGCCAACATCGACGCCTTGATGAAGGCGGTAATTCCGAGCGGATACGAGGAGAGGTGAGGGCGGCGAGCGTAGCGGCGAGCGTAGCGACAAGCTGTGGAAGGTTGTCTATATGTTTGCAAATGTTGTGGCGGAATTTCCCATCAGCCCTAACACCTTGTATCGACCTCATTACTCTCACCGCAGGTTCAGGTACATTACTCAGGAGGACTTCACAATGCTCAAGGAGCCAGAGAGCAAGAAGAAGCGGATGATAAGGTTGGCCCACCTCAACCAGGCGAAGAAGCGGGAGGAAAACTCAGGGATCGTCGTCAACACCTTCAGCTCCTACATGGGCAGGCGCGTCCCTATTATAGAGTCCCAGGTCCAGAAGAGGTTCGCCTTCTTCGCCGACCTGTTTTTCGCCTCCTTCGACAAGTTCCAGGTGATCCCAGGCCTATCTTCGTGGTTCCGAAAAAGCCGGTCGGAAACGTCTGCGGCGTGGGAGGAGCTGACGGCGCTCCACACCGACCTCGCGTACTACGAGCCGCTCCACTACACGCACGAGGAGCTGAAGGAGATGGCGGAGAAGATGGGGGCGCTCTGGAAGGGCTTGAACTCCAAGACCGGCGACATGATGAGGGCTCACAGGGAGTGCCTGGTGGATAGAAGGAGGTACAGGGAGTTCTGCCCGAACTGCGTCAGGCTGGTCTGGCAGTCCCTCTGCACGACCGTATTGAGCCGGAAGGTCAGGGTAGAGGCGGACATCGACGATGGGACTTACACCAAGCTTGTGAAGTTGAGGCTCGCTGCAGAGTACAAGAGGATCGGTATTTTAAGCAATGTCATAATGGACGAGGACATTGAAGCGATGAGGGAAATCCTGAAGGGCAGGATCAGGGACATGAAGCAAATGTTCCAGTTCTACGCAGCGGCCGAGCAGGGTGGCGACGCCAACACGATGGATAGCGTTGAGTTCAAGAAGTTCGTCCGCGACACCAAGCTGCAGAAGGACAGGAAGGTCCTCCCTAGCGTCAGGGTGGACTTGGTGTTCCAGCAGTGCTGCATTGACCACGAGAAGACGGGGAAGGCCCGCATTGCTGACGGGACGGACGATGTCGACGGGAACAAGTTCGTTGAGTCCATCGCCAGGCTGGCTTCTTACAAGTACGACCACTTGGAGGAGCCGCTCGGACCGAGGCTGAACAAAATACTGATCGACGACGTCCTTCCAAACGCGTGCTCAATTGACGTTGACGTCTTCCGGGACAGGTGCGGCGGAGACAGGGTGAAGGACGTGTTCGACCTCCACAAGCACAACCTGAAGGTGATTTTCTCCTCTTATGCCGCCGACGACACCTCCAGCGACGACGCCATTGCTTCCGCAGACACCATGAACGTGGGGGAGCTGGTGGGCTTCGGGAGAGACTTTGACCTCATCGGGGGACCCCCGCTGTTGAGCGAGAGGGCCATGAGGGTGCTGTTCGCTTACGTTCAGCAGGAGGACCCGGACGCGGCGGACGATGCGGGGAACGCGGTGGAGGACGACGACAGCGAGATGGTGATAAGTGAGTTCCAAGAGGCACTGGCTGCGGTGGGGTCGCAGCTTTACCCAGACCCTTACAATGTGTTTGACATGAAGCTGAGCCAGTTCCTGAGGAAGGAGGTAGTGAGCGCGGCCCTTAAGATGCTGAGGTTCAGGAAATTAGGGGCGCCTCCGAAGGGGTTGAAGCCGCTGAAGGGGGAGACAGCGAAAAACTTGGATGTGGGGGGGAGCAGGCCTGGTTCGCCAGAACATTGAGATTTCGTTGTTTCTATGGTAATATTCCATGTTGTTTTTCATGTGAAAGTATTAGGGTTTTAATTGAGTGTCGCCTACAAGCTGCTCCCCCCTCCCCCCCCCTATACCGGTCCCCTCATGTACGACAGCAGCCCCCCCGCGTACTTGAAGGTGTTCTTTGTCTCCCTCAAGCACTCCTCCCTCTCCTCCTCCCCCCATCCCTCAGCCATCTCGTCGATTGTACCCTTGACTGCCTCCATAGCCTTCCTCACGTCGCAGCTCTCCCACTTGTAGAACTCGAGAGTGTGGGAGTCGAGGAGCATGTCACCCATTTTCTTCCCTATCATCCTACCCCCCGCAGTGTGCGCAAAGTAGTGGTTGTAGTAGTGGCATATGAATTTAGGTTTCCAGTTTGAAGCTGAGGATTCTCCTCCTACTTCTGCTTCTCCTTCTTTCGCTAAATTCCGAAGGAAGGTGGCGTACGCCTCACCAGGTTGTCCACACTGCGGTGTTTGTATGTTGTACTGTGATTTGAACCATTGGAAATCCTTCTTAAGAGCTGATGTTCTCTCTAACCCTGTATCTCTCAATGCTTCAAAGTCCTTAGTGTCGTTGATAATGTCCTCAAACGCTTCATACACCTCAAAGGAGTCTCTTAGGAAGAGCAAGTATTCTCCTCTACCTGGCTTCCAGTTGGACACTGGACGTTGAGCAGGTGCTTTACCTTCCCTTGGTGCTTGATCTCTTGTATGTAGTGCCATAGCAGCGTCTCTTAGTGGTCCAGAAACGAAGCTTTTCCCTAAATTCTTTCCCGAGGTCGCCGCTACCTCATCATTTGCAGCATTTTTATACACAGATATACTACTTATACGGTAGGAACAAGTATTTACTGGACAAACCGACCAACATTGCCCACCTACCCAGAAGAGAGTTACCACAAGGAACGCAAACTTACTAATTACCATTCTGATTTCGTCCTTTTTGCTCCTCACTCTGGGCACACTTTATCAGACTCCTGAATCCGGAACCTGAATTCATTCCAGAATCATATCGACGAAGATAGCCATTTTTGCCATTTTATCTGGAAGTTAGAAATGGCAGGCCCTGAATGGGCCGAAATGATGACAGACGACGGTAAGTTCTCCCCCCCCCTCGCCCCTCCCCCGCTTCCGCAGCTCTATTTTCCAGTACACCCCTCCCCAATCCTGATATTATTCATCCCCTCGGGAAGTTATCGGAAACAACTTTCTTTGTTTCCTAATCCTGCTCCTCCCCCTCGACTTGCACGCCCCCTCCCCTCTACACTCTGACCCCTCCCCCTCCCCTTCCACCACCTCTCAGGGTCGCCCTTCTACGTGAACAACTCAACGGGCGAGACTCAATGGAGTATCCCAAAGTCTCTCGAGGAAGAAAAGAAGGTGAGGGACTGTCCTAGCATTTTTGAGCAAGCCAAGAACCTACTCCTACTCCCCAAGCACGGCAATTGGACGGGGGCGGGGGGAAGGAAGGCAGGGATGCGCAAAGCGATCCAGGGGAGGGGGGCTTGTAAAACAGAGGAATAGAAATATCTAACAAACAACCTCCCAACCCCCCCCCCCCACCCAATCAACCACCCCGTGGGACTGCAGAAAAACAACCCACACTACCCCTGGAAGGAGGTAGTGTCGAAGGAGGGGGTTAACTACTACTGGAACGAGAAGACTGGGGAGGTGAGGAGAGCCAGGGAAGGGGAGGACATTGGTCAGGGTTACAGGAATAGGAACACAAACACAAACACAAACACACAAACATACTAACCGTCCGCCCCCCCTCCTCCCTCACCACCTTGCCGACACCCAGACCCTCTGGGACATGCCCCCAGGTTGGTCCGACGGTGAGCCCGCCAAGGGTAAGATTTTCGGTCGTTGGACCGAGTGCGTCGGCGTCGACGGCGCCTACTTTTGGGACCCCAAGACCAACGAGGTCGTCTGGGAGATCCCAGAGGAGGAAATGCGCAAGATCACGGAGGATTTAAAGGAGATCAAGCAGGACAAGGCCGCCAAGCAGCAGGACAAGGACGCCAAGCAGCAGGTCAAGGGGACGAAGAAGAAACCGGAGCAGCCCGTCGTTGTCGAAAACGTGGCCATAACAGCGACCCGGAACCCCTCACCCAAGGCGGCCTCCGGACCGGCCCCAAAACGCGCCTCCGTGGTTATGCGAGAGAAGCAACTCGCGGACATTCGGCACGAGAGGGAAATGGTTGCCAAGGAGAAGATGGAGCTCGAGCGCTTGAGGAAGGAGCTCATAGATCTGAAGGAGGCCTCCTCTGTCAAGCCTGCCGGGGGGGGGGGGGGCAGGAGGGAACAGGCGGGCAACGGCCCCAGGGCCCCCAAGAGCCGCCCCCCTAGCACCAGGAGGACCTCGGTGGCCCTTGGCCTCATCGGTAAGGACCTCACGATAGCTGACGGATTCTCGGTAACCAACAACCAGCGCGGGTCAACGGGCCTAGCCCCGGGCTCCCATGTCCCCCCCCACCAGAATCCCTCCTCCGTAAAGTACCACACGGCCAAGAGCTCCAAGGGCTTCTCCCATCACAACACCTCCAAGAAGGCCCGCTCGGCCGCCGGCCCTACCCTGGCCAAGGCCTTCTTCCCCGAGAAGAGCGGCTGCCAGTGCTGCAGGGGGTACATCTACGGTTGCGACGAGCAGGTCTGCTACGAGCTCGGGAAATGCATTTGCAGCCTAGAGGAGGGGGAGGGGACAGGGAGCGTGAAGAAGAAGAAGGGAAAGTACGAGTTCCTTGTCATCAAGAACGTGGCGAGGAAGAGGTAAGAAGGGGAGGCAAGGGGGGGGGGGGCGGAAGAAGGGACGGAAGAGAAGAAGATAAGGAGGACTAACTCTGGAATACTTGCGCGCAGGGGAAAGACGGCGGAATCAAAGATTTCGTCACACTTTCAAGTCGAGGACGACGAGATTGAAGAATTGAACGCGAGGGAGAAAGGTAGGCTGCTAAACGGGACGAGGAAACGACTCGCGCGAACCCTTCACTCACCCTTCACTCACCCTTCACTCACCCTTCACTCACCCTTCACTCACTAATAACGTCTAATTCCAATTCCAAACGCTCGCATTTCCAACGCAGCTATGAAGTGCCTTACGGAAACTTGCAGCCTCACGAACATCCGAAAGTACGTGCGCATCCCCACCGTGAAGCAGATATTGAGATTCATCTACAAGTGGCCCTACATCTGGTACCTTCACTCGTACAGGTTCTTCTTTGGTAACTTCCAAGACGACCAGCTCGCCTCTTCATCGGAGAGACAGTACCTTGGCAGAAGGTTCGAGATCGACCCGGAGGAGTCAGCGACTGCCCTCGGGCTTCTCGCTTGGAGAAAGTCTGCCATGCTTGTCATCATAGTCATGGCAATCTTCGTGGTGGCCTTCGACGTCAACAGGATAAACATGACCATGCAGAAGTGGCAGTACTCCGAGGAGGCCGCGGCGGCGCCCTCGTTCCACGGCCTCTCGGGGTTCCCACCCAGGGACATAGACTCAGACTACATGAGCACCAATGCGCAGAACTACTTGAACATCACCAAGCCCAACGAGTGGTCGACCGTCTCAGGCATGTGGAGGTTCGAAACCGATGACGGGTACGTTAGTGACCTCTGTCTCTCACCGGGGGGCAAATCTGCGGCCAAGTCCATCGCCGGAGAGCCCGCCAAGCTGACTCGGTGCTCCAGGGACTCGCAGTGGCTACATGGGTCGGACAAGACCAACTTCTGGGACGAGGACCAGATGATCCTCTCCACCAAGCCAGGATGGTGGACAATCGACTCACTTACTGTATCGCCAGATTGCGACATGTCGCTGGTCATTGACCCAGGAGCAGAAAAGAATGGCTGCGCCAACCAAACCAACTTCGCCTGGCGGTCCTACGAGGGTTATTGCTTGGAAGGTAAGAGAGCACGGATAGCTGAGGCTGGTTACATACATTGAGGCTCTTTCAAGTCTTTTATAATCTAATGCAACCTTCTCTCTCTCTCTCCCCCCCCCCCTCTCCCCCTCTTCAGCTTCAATAATGGATTCGAGCCTAGCAGTCACTTTGCAGGCGTGCAGCGGCACGCTCAACCAAAGATGGAACGAGGTGGAAGTCCCCATGAAGACGACCCCCAAAGTGCAGTATCCGGACATGTACAAGCTCCACAAACTTCAAAACAAGGAGTACACCAGCAAGTGCCTCGCCGTTCCAGAGAGTGTTCTAGAAAAAGTCCCGAATAGCGGCAGTTCAGAGGGCGTAGTAAGATTCGGTATAGATATATATAACGAAGATGGCAAGACAATGGAATTGAAAAATTGCGATGGATCAGGTGAGAATGGACAAAGCAGCGAAACGACGCCTCGTGCAAATTATGCATGTTACTAACTAAACTTCTTCATCGCAGAACAAGGCTGGGAAATTTTGACCTTCAGGGCTCCGAGACTGATCGGTTGGGAGAAAGAGAAGAAGTTGGCTAGAGAAGAAGTCGACCTGACAAAAAGGCAAAGTATGGCCGTCGGGGAGGTAAGCCGGAGTGAGGAGCGAATCGATTGGTGCACAGACTCCCATCTCAAATTCTTTTCGCTCATCGCTCGCTGCTCGCTTCGCTCATCGGTCCCTTCCACTCTCAGGGGACTGTTTTGAATACAAAGGATACATGCTCGTTTCTCTCTGTTCCCTCGTCTAGCGAATTTTGGCCCGTCAATGATGTCACTGACGTTCACCCCACGTGTGTTCAGATGTCCCCAGACCCAGTTTCTTCCCCAGATGCCCTCTTTGCCAAGTGGAACATTCAGGGTTTGAGATACGACAGGTTTAGCACCTACATCGGGCTCACATCTGGTCTGGAGCTCAAGGCTGACGTCATGTTCCAGGTCGTCGTCACAACGTCTGATTCAGTCAAGCCGAAAATTGCCGCAGAGCTACGCTGTGGAGCAGAAACGCTCGACTATTCCTACAACGGCACAATGGAGATCACAAGAAATTTCTGCACTTATACCAACCCTAGATGCAAGAACGAAGACCTCCCCCCCGGGCAAACTTGCTTGCAGCCCATGCAAGCTCTTGATGTACTGCTTCCTGTCAACACAAAGACTGTGGAACTACGGGCTTTCCTTCCTAGTTCTGGGAGCCAATTCTGCGACTCAACTGGAGCAGATGACGACCTCACCAAAACTCGTTGCGATGGCCTCGATTTCGTCGGTTTTGGGAGCCCCAAGCTCCACAGCAGGGTTCGCAGCGGAGAGGAGGACGTAACCGTGTACTCCGACAGGATCCTGAAACAGATGAACGCAGAAATTCTAGTTCCCTCTTTCTTCCCGAGGCTTCTCATGGACTATGCGCTCCTTTTCATCAACCTCTGCGTTATAGGGTACATGGGATGGGCTATAAAATGGTGGACAACCTACACAGAGTCCCGAATGAACCTCGGTAAAGCGTGGTTGTTCTGTTTCGTCGGCCCCCTCCTCGTCTCTTGCATCCCCCTTCGTCTTACTATGGATTGGAACGTTGCAGATCACATCATAGTCGATTACACGAAGGACATATCCCAGCGCTACGAGTTTGAGCATAGACAACAGCAGGTCTTGAACACTTGTCAAATGATTCTTTCAGGGGAGGTCGAAAAAGAGCTTGACTCCCAGCTCGATATGGCTGTCGACTTCTGCGGTCATACTGAGGAAATCGACCAAGACACGGTTATTGAATGGGCAAAGAAGATAAACAAAAATGCCGACGTGTCAGAGTTGGGAGCAGAATGGACATCTCCGTACAACGAGATAAAATACGGCTTTCCCTCGACCTGCTATTCGTCTACCGGCGAAGCGCTCTCGAAAACTTGTACGGGCAACTCCATTTTCGATTTCGACATTGATGGGATCGGCGCCCCCCCTCCCTGTGACTGTGGTGCCAATTGTGAGCTTGTTGGGTTCTGCAGATTTCAGAGTGCCCTGGGAGATAGCCAGTATATATCATGCAAACAGATAATACCAAAGCTAAATTGCTCTGACATGGCGCTCCTCGCCGACAGCTGTCAGTGCTCGTGCGGGGCAATCAACGCAGAGGGCGCCAACCAAACCTCCTACAGTAGAGAGGAGGAGAGGTGCAGGAACGGCTTCATTGAGAACATGGTGCCCAAGCTTGGACCTTGGGAAATCGACGTTCCAATACTCGGAAATTACAAACTTTCGACTTACAAGGTGCACTATTACTGCGGCGAGGCGAGAGGTTACATTTATGAGGCAAAGTATGACATGGCACTGAGTAAGAGCAAGGACGCGTGCAGGGAGTACATGGCAATCGCTGGTGGCCAAGAAGACATATGGGACCAGGACAACGTCACTAAGGCGATTACAACTGGCATGGACATTGGGAAGAAGCTCTCTTCTACCACTGTCTCCCATGACCATGCCATGGACACAATGGTCCTTGCCCTTCCTGCCGCCCTTAGTATAGGGCCCGCCCTCATGATTGGGTCTCTTCGAGCCAAGTCGATGGTCCCTCAGTCGGCCTCAGCCGGCATGTTTGTCGTCCTACTCCCTTGGCTCTACGCTCCCGTGGTCTGGTGCATCTTCAATTTTGGCTTCCAGTTTGCCGGCAACCTTTTCATACTCCCTGGTCTCATGTTCTTGGCGTTCACACCAATGGTTTACTTCATCCTAGGGACTTTATACAACATCACGAGACCTTTGGCGAAGGAGAAGGTAAAGGGAATGGTGAAATGGGGGGCAAGGGTGAGCAACTTCCTCATGTTCACGGGATTACTGCTCATCGGCTATGGTAGTTATCGTGCCTACATGTTTGACGAAAACAACGAGATGTTCAGGAGGTGGTTGCATAATCTCTGGGATGGTTACCTTGAGAACAATGCGTGGGAGTGGGAGAATCTCCTATACCTCTTGCCTCCCTTTGTGAACACTTTCTTCAAATACTGCCTCACGACGGTTTTGGGAGTTGACTTTATCATGTACGAGCTGATTCACCAGCGAATGTACGAGATTTTCCTCGAGGACGGAATCGATGGTGTCATGGTGTTTTCTGCGGTGAGGCCGAGGCATTTCGACCACACGGAAGAAGAGGTGGAGGAGATGAGTAATAGCAGGGTAGAGCGACTTAGCGCCTTTAGCAAACTCGTTTCAGCTCCTACGAGGCTTGACGAGGTCGACAAGGCAATCAAGAGGAAGAAGGCGAAAATCAAGAAAGCATTGTCCAAGGGGAGCGGCATCATGTCAAGGCTGAGGAGCACCTTCAGCAGAAAGTCAGATTCCAGCAAGGATACCAGCGACGAAAGCGACAGCGATAGTGACAACGACAACGAGAGCGACGACCGCACGCTGACATCAAGCGCTTCATCTGTAAGTAAGGGAGGTAGGAGCAAACATTCAAGCAAAAAGCGTCACAGCAAAAAGCGTCACAGTAAAAAGCGCAGCAGTCACCTGAATGGCAACGGAGGAAGCTCAGACGACGCTACCGCAACAACTTTGGTGGAACACGAAGGTGAAGGAAACGAAGATGACGAGGCTACGGAGAAGAAAAAGTCCCGATTATTTGATTTGATCAATGAGGGCCAGCCAGGGTGGGAGTTTGCCCTTAGTAACTTCACGAATTATGTGTGCTGTACCTTGATACACATCAAGAGGTCAAAGTCCAAGCTTATGGAGTCCAAGAAGATGGCCTCCCAGAAGGAAATTGACTACCTCTCTGCAACTCATGGTCTCCAGTTCAACAAGGACAGCTCCTTGTGCTTCGAACTTATTACTTGGAGGCGCTCAGCCCTTTGGGTTCTGGTACTATTCGGAATCACCAACATGTTTTTTGGAACAACTTCCTTCATTGAGCACCACACTCACGTCTTATATGACCGGACACTTTCAGAGAAAGCTCCAACTCACCGCTTCCCTACGCCCGGATATGTTGGCAAGGAAGTACTTGATTATTGGGGCCTCGAAGACCCTTCACTGTGGACGCTGTACTACGGAAGCGTGAACTTTAACAACACGAGGCCCAACAGCATCTTCAAGGAGGGGAGGACCTACTATTTGGGAGTAACGGACGCCTCTTCCAAGCAGACGGTAGATGGTATTGACGACGACCCCACTCCTGATCCAGGGGGCCCGGTCGGCTTGAAGTCAGGAACTTTCAGCTATGGGAACCAGTGGGACATGTTCTCCTTGAACTCTAATGGGACTCTCAGGAACGGGCACAATTTCTGTGTCTCTGCTGCAGCGGATGAGTTAGGCGCCGCGATTACGGTCGAGAACTGCGTATCAGATTTCATCGGATATGAGGCGGAGAGCGAGGCTCTTAAGCTCCAAACCTGGGTGAAGATAGACGACTATGGGATGCCTACCGGGATCGAGGAGGGGGTGAGGTTGAGGAGTCCAGGAGGCTTCTGCTTGGGGGTAGAGAACTGGAAAATCTGCGCCGACATGGAGAAGCAAGGCAACACGGACAGGTGCGCTCAGTGGAAGTCCCTGAATTATTGCGATGGTTCGGACCACCAGTCGGTCCAAAATCTCTGTCCTATTTCTTGCGGGAAATGCGACCCGGAGGCTGTCGGATCGCTTCAGGTTGGAATGGACAATACTGTCGACTTGAAGCTAGTAGATTGCTCCCCCCTCCCGAGTTCCGGGTTCATGGAGAGCGAGGCATTGAGCTTTGACATGCCTGACAGAAATAGTTACCAGGAGAGGATGGACTACCTTTGCAATGGGGATTTCAAGACGGAATGCGCCCAGGATACCAGTAACAGCCACATCAACATGGACATGACTCTGGTGGCTAGGTATGATTACGGTCACGAGGAGGATCTGACGAAGAAAGGAGAAGGGGTTGCTGGGTTAATCAAGGCCCCGGTGGAGAAACTTTGGAGGTGCTACAGCACGGAGGCGTTGGAGAAAGATGAAATGGGGAGGCCGAGTAATTACCACATCGAGAAACAGAGCAGGAATTACTGCACGAAGCACACTGAACTGAAGAATGAGCTCAAGAGGGGTCTGGGTATTGAGAGGTGAGCAGGCGCAGCGACGAGCGAAGCGAGTCGCGGAAAGGGTTACAATACGACCCTACAATACGATGACGCTTTTCTTCTTGCTAACCCTCGCGCAGTTTCTCTGATTACACCAAGAGGATGATTTCCGTAGCCTTCATCAGGATGAACTCAACGGCAGCGTCCATAGACGAGGGCATGAGGATCTTGATTTTAGTGCTGGGCATGATGAGCGTGGTTCTGAGCATGGTGAGCCTTCAGATCTACAGCAGGTACAAGTTGAGCAGGGGTTTGATGCTCGTTGGTTGGTTCATCACGTTTTTGGGACCGTTCTTGAGCACGGTTATGCCTCTTAGAATGTTCCTCGACTGGCAGGCCGTGGACATGGTAGCTATAGATTGGGCGAAGGAGTTCGACGACGAGTTCGGCACAGAGGAGAAGGAGAGGGCGCTGTTGAAGGCCTGTAACTTTGTGGTGGAGGACATCGAGGAGGCGACACTGCTGGACAGGATATTGGATATATGCGCGGACGATACGCAGATCGACATGGAAACGGCGCTCGGTTGGGGGGACACTAGTGTGGAGGACGAGGAGAACTTCTACAAATGCACTAGCGACTACTTGGACGAAGATAACAGGAGACAGAGCGGGTACGGGTACCCTAGCATAAGGAGGGACCCTTGCAAGACGTTCGATGAAAAGGGCAAGTTTCTTGAGGGCATTGACATCGACTTGAGGGAGATTTGTGAGAAAGGGGGGATTGTTCCGGACATGATGTACGAGGGTCTCGTGCCTAGGTTATTGAAGATTCCCTTTACTGAGCAGCCGTACAAAATAGACCTCGAGTTCTACGATCCCTTCCACTTCTTGATCGGGACAGGCATTCAAATAGACATGAGCGAGGCCTTGATACAGTGCGGGAAGGCGAGGAGGAACATTTGTGGAGGCGAATTTGACAAGGCAATTAAATATACGAAGAGGGCTTGTAACGAGGCTATAAGCTATTTGGATGGGGGTGGGGAGGCCGGTGGGGGTACGAAGGTGAGGAAGGAGGGCGGGTGAAGATGATGCGAAGATGATGCGAAGATGATGCAAAGATGATTGTTCAATGATAGACCTTGGGAGCGGGACCCATTACTCACCCCTCTCCCACCTTATTCCCCCCCCAGAATTCCAATTATTTGGACGGCCAGGTCACGTACTGGCTAAACTACGTCAAGGAGAGCATCGAGTACGCCGTGTGCACTCGGCACGCACTGCAGACGTTCAAGACCATGACTGGTGCCACGTTCGCCCTTGCTCCTGCGCTGATAAGGAGCGCCTTGAAGGTGAAGACTGCGGTGCCGCAGAGCCCAATGACGGGCATGTTCATCATTGTGCTACCGTGGCTGTACAGTCCCCTGGTTTGGGTGGTATTCAACGTCGTGTTTCAGCTGATTGGGAACTGGCAGCTTCTGATCGGCCTCATGGCCTTCGCGTTCGGACCCATGGCATTCTTTGTGGTGGGTGTATTGAGCAACGTGACCAGGCCATTCGACGACACAGAGGCAAAGAGGATGGTGAAGATCTTCGAGATAACCCAGGGCCTCAAGGTGACAATATCCGGCGTTTTCATAGTCTGGGGCCTCTACATCTTCAGTTTCAGGGAGAACTCAGAGTACTTTGACGACTACAAGGACAAGATCATATCCGGCCTGTCCGCCCTACAGCTGGCTAACTTATTTAGCACCATGGCGGCGAAATACTTCTACACGACAATCGTCGGGGTGGACTACATGCTCAACCAAATCCTCTTCGCTCGGAAGCACGAGGTGCTAATGCAGATGCACGAGAAGTCTGAGATGTGGGGGCACTCAACTCAGGCCAAGCTGGCGGCTAAAATCCACAAGGACTACGTGACGCTGCTTAACCTGTTCTGCAAGATTCAGGACAAGGCACAGAACACTGAGAACGCGTGGAAGGAGTGGCAGGAGGAGTCGAATAGGTCGTCGAATAATTTGGGGGATAACGACGTGGCGGTGAAAGGGGAGGATCTGGGAATGGAAATGACTGATGTGAAGGGGGGCAAGGGTGTAAGGGGCAGCTCGTTGAGCAGCGTAAAAAGCGGCGGGACAACAAGGAGCGCGAAGAGCACAGGGTCAGGGAAGAGCATAAGCTTCAAGAAGGACTTGGTTTCAGGACCGCCTAAACATTTGTTCGCACCACCACCAGGACCACCACCTGGGATGGAGGGAGGGGAGGGAGGGGAGGATGGGGAGAGGAATAGCACGTTCACGGGCATCAACCCTATGCGCGGAGGGGGGAGGGAGGGGAGGGGGGAGGGGGCGGCGAGGAGAGGGACCAACTTGGTTGTGAAGAAAATGTCCAGTCAGCTGTGAGGGTTGGCGGTGGTAACCCTAACCCTTTTTTTGGTTGAGAATGAATATTATACTGGAATTACCATTGTTAACGTAACATCCTTCCTTAGGGTTACTCCCCCCCCCCCCCAATTATCCCATCATTTCCTCTCTGTCCCCTTAACGACGCTGCACATCCCTTCCTCTCCCACCAGGCACGCCGCCAGGTCCTCCACAGCGTCCATAATCGCGATGTCCTCCCCCTTATCCCTAACGTAGAACTTGGTCCCGTACTTCCCACTTAGTCTACTGAAGTACGCCGGGCTTACTAGTAGGTCAACCTCGGGGGATACATTGAAGTTTAATAGGTTACCTTTACCACCGAAATCGTCGGCAACGAGGACGACGTATTTATCGTCACCACCGGAAGTGTCGCTACCTAAACCCCAGTAGTCCTTGATTGCGAGACCGGGGGTGTTGGGGTAATCCTGGACGAGGACGCGGATACGGACTCCGGAGGCTTGACGAGGGTAAAGGGGTTTGCGTTTTTGGGGGTTAGGACGGTGGTCGCGTTCGCGGTGTGTGTGTGTGTTGGGGGGGCGAATAGCGGAGAAGCCGTTGTCGCGGTGCTATTTTACCCCTCTGGACTTTTCTCACCTTCCTCGACTTGACTGATTAATGACGTCAGGCGCTTCGTTTGACCCTTCGTTATGCGGGGTTGTGTTACTATGACTGTTTCTTTCGTTGATGGTAGGAGGTCGGGCCTGTTGACAGATTCTGGGCGGGCAAAGGAGGGGCTGGGGAGGAGGGTGGGGTAGAGGATTAGGGAGGCAACGGGGGGGAGCTTTTGGAGGAGGGAACGACGGGTTGAGGGGGGAGGGAGGGAGAGGGGGTAGGTGGGGAGAGGGGAAGAAAGAAGGAGGAATAGGGGGAGGAGGAATGTGTGTATAGGGTTCATTATCTGGGAGGGGGTGTAGGTGTAGGTGTGGGGGATAGGGTTAGGGTGATTGGGGGTGAGGTGGAGATGGAGATGAGAGGAGTTGAGAGGTGATCTCCATAATATGCCCATAATTGGCCCCTTTGAGTCAGTTTCCACAAACAAGAGCATCGAGATGTCGAGCTGGCAATCTTGAAATCACTTCAAACGACTATCAATAGCTTCAAAACGCTCATATTCCTCATATAACTAAACCATCGATTCATGTAAACACGACTATATCCCTCAATAACGCTTCTTCATTAACTGACTTTCTTCTAAATTTATTCTGGATTTGGTTTTGCTGGGTGGTTTTCGACGGAATGTTGGCTTTACTTTAGGTAAGAGAGTCTGACTGTATTCTCTTTATTCGCGTGTTTGTATACCCACCAATATAATCCCATGTGAGTGTGTTGGGAAACCTATGCGTTATAATGCCCTATTTGTCCCTAGTTTGGCCCTAATTTGCCACATCTCTGTCAATAACGAACGAGGAACAACAAATTCTGATCAAATTCCTTCAACAACTACGCCATAAAATAAGACAACAACTAGCAACAGTGGTACGAATACGAGTCATCAACAATATCATTGGGGTTTTATATCGCTCAAAGGAGAAATAAGGACAAAAATAGACACTCTTTGGTGTGACCCACACGCTCATCACGTTCTTGTTGTCCCTTCCTCTTATTGTCAAATTTGATGTTTAACCCTCTGCAACACCTCAAACCAGTATATATAGTATTTCAATGCTTAAGCCATTGTTTACTTTCGTTGCGGTTTTAGCATCATTGTAAGCCAAGGTGTCTACGTGATAGGTGACACGGATAACCCTCTGCCTCGTTACCATCGTCCACCCCTACCCCCACAGAAATCTCGACCAGCGTTTAAAAATACTGACACACCCCATCACGTAGGCCTTGTTGTTCTTCCTTCGCAGTCCCTTCTTCAGCCATGTCCAAACCCACTCTACACTACTTCGACGTTTCCGGCCGTGGTGAGCTCAGTAAACTCATCTGTGCCGTCGGCGGTATCGAGATCGACATAGTCGAGTATCCCTTCCAGGCCAACGGCGCGAGCGTTGCAGACAAGCTCAAGGCTGGCAAGCTGGAGTCTGCGCACACCACGGCCGCCACTAAGATGGGCATGGAAGGCTGCGGGCTACCCATCCTTGTGCACGGCGACCTCAAGATCTGCCAGTCCGCCGCGGTCCAGGACTGTAAGTTTTAGTAAGCTGGAGATAAAGAAGAGGTGCTTCTTTTGTGTATGTTCCGATGAAGAGATAACCCACGATGTCGTCTTACGTATGATATGCGACGTGCATTTCGGAGACACGCGCAATGATATAACGCCAGCAATTCCTAAATGGCTGCCAAACAACCATACTGAGGAACAAACGCACAACACAACCAACAGCAAACACAAACACGGGCTGGGAGGATTCATTTCAAGCTGTCTAACACACACCGTCCCCCCGCCCGCCCCAACACTTGCTCTTCAACTATCGCTCTTGCGATGATTCAGACTTCTGTGCCATCGGCCCCAACTACCCCAAGGTCACCCCAGCCCAGAAGGCCGTCGACGACATGTTCGAGGGTTATTTCGAGGACATTATGGGCCTCGCCGCCGGTGTCATCCTAAGCGGTGGCGACGCCGCCAACGTGCCTATCTTCATGTCAAAGGTTTTGACTCACCTCTCCAAGTACATCAACTCCGACGGCTTCGTTAACGGCTACGACACACCCAGCAAGGCGGACCTCGTCATTCTCGTACTCACACAGGCTTTGATACCCTTCGGTGCAACCCTTGGCGAGGGCGCAGAAGCTTGCTACGGGAAGTTCCCGGAGGCCGTGGCACTAGGAGAGCGCGCAGCCGCGTACCCAGCGGTTGCAGAGTGGCTTAAGAACGACCTGTGCAACCTCAAGAAACCGCCGAAGGCCGCACGCGAGTAAGCTCCGTGATGCACACGGAGTCACACAGGCGATGATAAGTTTTCAAGTTTTTATGTTGCAAACCTCAAGATGCCGACGAAGGCCAAGCAAGAGTAAGACCCCGTGTCACGTCATCACACAGGCGCTGATAATTTTAAGATTGCTCGAGGTTAATTTTGTTTAGGAATTACGTGTAAAATTTGTTTACAGGCTGTTTTAATCTTGTTCCCGTTGTTGGCTTGGTATCTTTTGATTACCCGTTGAAAACATTTTAGACGAAGAGCTGCGAAAAAAAGGCACTGGCGGATAAGAGAACTGCTAGGAACGCCAGCTTTGCTTGAGGCACCTCAGCACCTCCGTCAATGGAAGTTTCGACTTCTTCCTGAGTGGGAGAAGGCGTTTCAGCCGGAGTGGGAGAAGGCGTCTTGGCCGGAGTGGGAGAAGTCGTCGATGCAGTGTCATCGCTGCTGCTCTCTACACACGTAGCCTCGGTGAGAGTCCCGCCGATGCAGGTGGTATCGCCGGATGCCGTGTAGCCCTCGTTGCACGTGGGCGTGCAGGCGTGCCCTGAAAGCATGGTGCCGGCGCAGTCGGAATACACACCGTTGGTGATTGATGTCGGGGCGGTGCAGGTGGACGCGGAGCTGTAAGATGCTGTGTCGGGGAAGGTGTTCCCGGTGAGCATGTAGTAATCAGACATATCACAGCAGCGGTAATTCATTTCGTTCTTGGACTTGTAAGTTGAGGAGGCGGTGGCCTGCAGAAGGGCCGACGAGCCGGACGAGGCAGTGAGGTCAGCCTTATAACATTGGTAGGGACCCGGAACGGTGACAACGTACGCTTCTCCAGCGGTTGCAATGGCGCCGCTCGAAGGAACCGTGCCGTCAAATATCTGGGCGTGATAGTGGTACGTTGTTAGGTCAAAGCCGTACGTGTCGGAACCAGCGGAGTTGTGGGCATGACCGCCGCAGGTATCGAGGGGGGGATCATTGTATCCGGGGGCACTCTCGCTGAGGTAGCGGCCGTAGATCAAGTAGCCGTCGTAGGCGAAGCCGATGAGGGGAGGATGGTCATCAACGCTAGTGTAATTCTTTTTCCCGTAAAGACAGTCCCAGTCATCGGCGTAAGGGTCGCCATGGTAGTGAGCTGCACCACCTCCCTGTCCAACGTGCTCGTTGCAGCTGTCGACCTCGCACTTTTGTGGAGTGTAGCGAGCGTTGTTATTGTAGACTGGAAATATTGGCATGCCATTGACCGCCATTCCGATTCCGCCATCGGCTGGGAGGGCGTACGTTTCTGCAGCGTCCCCGTCGTTATTAATGAGATACGAGAACGCACCAGCGCCACTCTGTTCATCGTAGACGGCGTAATTGTTGGTGCCCTCGGAGGTGCTCAGGGCAGTTGGGTTCAATGGAAAGTACAGCTCTGGGGGGGCGACGAGCGAAGCGAGTCGCGGAAGGGGTTGGTGCGTTATTGGGGTGCGTTAGTGGGGAGTGGGGTGGATAGGTTTGTGCGTCGAGCGAGTGTTCTTGCGAGCGAGTGTCCTTGCGAGCGAGTGTCCTTTCGAGCGAGTGTCCTTGCTCGCAGCAGCGCTTTTCCCCATCTTTCACCAGTCTCACCTTGGGTGCGAGAAGTGTCCAGAGTGTCCATGCCGGTTCGCTTGCTGAAGTCTGTGCCTGCAGCAGGAGGGTAGGGCGTGTCATTCAAGTTCTCAGTGTACATGCCGCCAGTTTCCCCTGAAGCGATTATGTGCAGCCACTCGTCGTTGCAGTACGCGTACTTCACGCCGAAGCCCTTGAGGGCATTGGCGAGGAACTCAGAAGAGCAGACCCCGGAGGTCACTTGAGTGCAAGTGCTGTCGCAAGAGCCCTTTGGACTCCAGTCGGTGATCGGCGTAACATCGTTCGTCAGGTAAGTGGCACAGTTCGAGCCACCGCTATAGTAGGAGTTCCAATCGCCAGTTACCCCGTCGACGGTCTTCACTCCGCCGCCGGCAGAGGAGCAGGTAGAGTAATTGTCCCTGCAGGACTCAGGTCCGCAGTACCCCCAGCCCCCTTCAGCACTCGGAGCAGTGCAGCCAGTCTCATCAAGGCTGCGACGAGGAGCGAAGCGATGAATAAGAATAAAATAGAGGGGACGAGGAGCGAAGCGACGAATAAGAATAAAATAGCGGGGGCATTGGCGCTGGTCAGTTTTCACTTTTCGTTCTTCAAAAGATTCTCACCTGTAGCTGTTGGTCTCCGTGCCAGCAGATAAGCCCAACTTGCGAGCTCTAACTGAGCCCTGAGCCACCTTCTCCGGCTTGTGGGCAGCCTGCGTGTCGTGCGCCGAAAGTAGGGCCAGCAGGGCTATGAACTTGATCATTTAAATTTGTCGTACCTGGGTAGGGGGAAGGTCTTGGAAAACTGGGTTTTGGAGATTGTTATGAAAGAGGACGGTAGGAGAGGGAGGGGGGGAGTTAGAGGGGTGCGGGGAATTTGTGAGTTGTCACCGTAAAGCTTTTTAGCACTCACAATTGGATTTTGACAGCAACCCGATCTCCTCAATTCTCAAGTCGACTCAACTCATTAAAACTGAATGAACATTGATGTTGTTACAACCCTAGGAGATATAAGCGCAAAAAAGGACTACATGGTTGAGGCCACTGAAGGCGGTACTGCTGTGCGCGAAAAAAAGGCCACCATGGAGAGTGATATTGGAGCAGACATTGGCGGAGTAGTTGGTGTTGCAACGACTGACGATGGTCCGCAGCTCCCCTCCAGCCCTCATCGCGTCCCCTTCGGTGCGCCCAGCCATATTGTTGCCGATTACGCAGCACAAGGTCCCGAACAAGGCAAACATGCCAAGCTTCTGGAGGACAGAGTTGAAGGATTCATCGACAATTCCACCAGCGGCAAAATGAAGGACAGGGAAGGCAAAGTCCGTGAGTCGACCAAGGAGCACGTCGAGAGGACGGAGGAAATCCAGGTTGAAGCACAGGATCGTAAAGATGACGAGAGCGCAAAGCTCAACGTTATGGACCCCCTTGCAGATGCTTTAACCACAGGGGAGAGAGAAGTTATCGAGACACACACAAATGCCGATGTTGAGACCGGGCTCGTCATTCCCGAAAATGACAACACGAGTTTGCTTGACGGTGACATGAGCACAAGGGAGGAGAAATCCAATGAAGAGGTTGGAACGAGAATAGGCGAGCAGTTGATGCAAACAGTGAAGAATAGGAAACGTGGCCACAACGGGGAGAGTAAGGTCAAGGTCGTAAAGGATTTCATCACAAGCAACCAAGCACTGGGGGAGCTAATAGAGCAGAACAATTTTGTCGGAACCATGTTGTGCGCTGTGGTGAGGAACAAGCTGAAAAGGGACGCCGCCAAGGAGGGCTTGAATGAGAATGAGGAGGAAGCCAAGGGGTGGGAGATTGGGAGTGAGCTGACGAAGACCATGTTAGTTACAACGTCTGCTGAGGAAGCAATAAGAGTCTGGGCAGAGAAGCACTCTGAGGTACAAGAAGTCATGAGAGAGCATGGCTGGCTAAGACCAATGCTCGAGGCTGTTGTTAAGGAGTTATTCCTCAAGACAAACTTTGGCTTGAAGGCAAGGGTTACTTTTGGTGCCGTCACAAGCATGCTTGATTTGTTGACCGATGTGTATGTGACGAACATGTTTTGGAGAGATAAGAATTATGGGTACTTTAAGGCATCTTTGGCAAGTTTGGCAGTATCAATAGGGATACAAATGCTTGCAATTTGGGGACAGAATAGGAAGTTGGGGATGATAAGGGTATTAAGGGAGTTGATTCCAATCTTGCTTGGGTACAAACCTGCAGTTGATGCTTATAGGGTAGCAACTGGAGCAAAACAAGAGGTTGGGGCTGCAGGTGACCCAATGCTTGAGATGACAATGATGAAATGTACAGAAATGTTTGCTGAGGCCATACCTGGAGTAATCATCCAACTCATGGCCATAGCAACCAGTGACAAAGATGTTGGAATTTCAGCATGGCTTTCAGTTGCAGTGTCAGCATTTACAACAGGTTTTGCCTCTGCAACGATTACTTATGACTGGGACACAGACCCTGGTAGGAGAGAAGAAACACCAGCCTTTTATGGGTATATACCTGCAAAAGCAAGCAAGAGAGCAGTAGTGTTTGTTTCCATGATGCTGTTGTCAGCAGGGATGCTTCTAATAAGATGTACAACAATAGTTCTTCTTGGGTTGATTGGAGGTAGTTGGGCCTTTCTCTACATTGGCGCTGACCTTGGTCTGTACTTACTGGTTAAGATTTTGAGGGGAGACTTCTGGTACTTTTTACCATTGGGGGATAAGGCAGAGATTGTGATTAGTATTGTCTGCAGAGTGATTATAAAGATAATTGTAGACTTCACTTCAATGGTGCATTTGAGACATCCTAATGAAGTCGGGGGAGCTTACTGGTTGTTTGGTCTTCTGTTGACAATGGGAAGTCTACCAGTGTCAATATTTATAGCTTCACCTTATGTAGATGAGAGCGCCATTGATTTAGCTTCAACTATTGCGAAGTATTCCATACTAATAACTACCATATGCTTTGCTGTCTTCTTTCGGAACATTGAGAGGAAGTACTTGCACACCTTCTGGAGTACACAGAGGTCAAAGGATATGTCAATGGCATATTTCCTTGAAGGTAAAAGTGACGAAGTAAAGATTGTAGTCTTTGGAAGCTCAAGGCATCATTGGGTCTCCATTGAAGGAGAAATTAAGAAATGGGTTGGCTTAAACTGGGCTAAATGGGAAGAGGAGCAGCCAGAGTGGTTTACTGATATGATGAAAGCTAAAGTACCAGTTGACTACATTCCGGAATCTGGAGATGCTAGAAAAAGAGAGAGTGTTAGGAGAGCAAGTGTTGATGTTGAAGCTGAGGGTGGTCTAGCAGGTGCTTTGAGAGCAAGTATTAGGAGAGCAAGTGCTGGAGGCGCTGATGGTGGAGATATTATAGGGGTAGGAGGTGGGAAGGCTAAAGTAAGCAGTATTGTGCCGATAGAAGACGAGGATGGGGAGTGACTAATAGGGCAGAAACATTTGTAGGATAAAATGATTTGATTTGGTATTGTTGTGACTATTGTGTAACCCCGTCGCAATTATTCCTTCTGCACGATCCAAGTTTCATCCGTCACTGCTCCGTGGTTGTCATCCTCCTTGTTTTCGATGTACTCCCAGTGCATGTGCGTGCTGTTCATCGTGATCTTTCCAATGCCGAACTCCATTGTGAAGTTTTCCCACCCAATCCTTCTCGCTACAGGTCAAGGCTCAAGGCTCTGAACCCAAAGCTTTCCACAGCAATCTTTAGCAAGCCTCAAACTAGCCGATAACCTCACGTCTCAAATTAACTTCAATCGTCAGCCATAGCCAGCCATAGCCATATTACTTCGTGCCCCGATTTATCGATGCGATTGATTCTGAACGCTCTTCTTTCAACGATGGCAACTTCCCGAGTCGGCCGAATATCAATAATAGGTGGTGGTGTTGGTGGTTGCTCTGCAGCAAAAACGATATCAAACTTACTAGGGAGTGCAGTCGAGGTGACAGTATACGAAATAGGTCGTGGACCGGGCGGAAGAGCTGCAACTAGAAGGACTAGGGAGTTTCCAGGTCTTCACGTTAACCATGGAGCTCCTACTGCGCAGATTGTTACGGAGGAGGGGAGGAAGGCAATCGAGGAGGCTGGGGGAGAAGAAGTGAAGGGTGGACACGGTACCCTGAACAGTTTGACGGGAGAGTTTCAGGAGAAAGAGGAGGGAGGCTGTGGCTGGTTGTATGTTGGAGAGGGAGGTGTAATGGGGAATTTGGCGGCCTCTCTAATTGAAGGGACGGGCGCGAACGTCAAAACAAAATATAATAGCATGGTTAGAGGCCTTGAGAGGGCTGCGAACGGAGACGATGGCTCTCTCTCCTGGATCCTGCGTAACGGTGCAGGTAAGCTAAGGGTTGGGGCACTCCATTTGAAGCGCAGCACCAGAAGCGCCCCTTCCCGATAACTCCTTACTCACCTCTCTCCTCCCTCGCCTCCCTCCCCCCCCCTAGGGGAAATATTGGGTGAGGCTGACTGGTTAGTTGTGGCTGGCAGCGGAGTTGCGCATCCTCGATGGACTGCAACATTTGGTAACGAGCCGCCTCTCGTCGAGGCAGCTAAGGCTCTCGGGGACAGCAAGCTCGATTCCTCCCTGAAAGCTATCGCTTCTCAGACGGCGTCACCGGTCATTGCTGTCTTCTTTGTTTTGTCAGGCTCCGAGGCGCAGAGGTGGCTGGATCTACCATTTAAGGTCGCCAAGATCGAGGGAAACGATGTGTTGGGGAAGGTTATGATCCAGAGGACGGGGGAGGAGGGAGACGAAGTCGCTGTCGTTCTCCACTCATCCCGCGAGTTTGCGGAGACGAACAAGGGAGTGTACGGCTCCACAAGCTCGGCCAAGAGGGTAGGCGGAGCCAAGAGCGACAAGGGAAAGGAAGACGAGTTGAACGCAATGATGCTGGAAGCGCTGGCGGAAATTCCACGAATCCCCGAGGTCCCCACGACGTGCAAATATGGACCGGTCCTGCATCGATGGGGGAACGCCTTCGTTGTTGGAGAGGGACTGAGGCGCGAAAATTCATTGTGCAGGGACGCGAAGGTCGCGTTCTGTGGCGATTATGTTGAGACGGACGCTCCCCTTGGCTCTATTGAGTGTGCGCTCTTGGCAGGAAAGCAAACAGGAGAAGCGATAGTTACGGAAATCAAAGGGGGAGCGTGAAGTTTTCTCGTTGGGATTTTGCTAAGAATGTTTTTCACTTCTTTTTCCTTATCAACACCTTCCCCGTCTCCCTTCAAAAGAGTTTCCTAATCCCCTCCACAACTCTCTCCTTCGTTCCCCTAACCCCTTCATTCCATACGTCCCCCGCCCTCTCCTTCCCCTCCTTAATGTTCCCAAGTTGTTTATCAATTTCACCTTGGATTTTAACCTTAATACCATCCCCAGACCCATTGTGGACGTGTTTAGGGGGTTGTATACCTAACTCCGCAGCCTGTCTCATTACCGCGAGGGAGGTTGACTTTAGGGTTAAAGAAGCAAAGGTAAGGAAGGGTGGGGGGGGGGGGGTAGAGGTTAATTGGGAACGACGGGAGAGGAGGGAGTGGGATAGGACTATTTATTTGAGAGAGAGAGGGGGGGGGGGATGGGG
>BRYA01000008.1:0-21241 GCA_030267965.1 Triparma columacea | reverse complement strand
CTTATCTCCCCCCTCCCCCTCCCCCTCCCCCCCCTCCCCCGCCCCCCCCTCCTCCTGAGGCTGGTCTAGTAGCCTCCTGCTCTCCATCTCCTCGATCATCCTGGCGTACTCCTCGTTCTCCTTACCCTTGCTGATTACCCGAAGGCTCTCCTCGTTCCTGAGATCGGCGCCGGACTTTCCCTCGAGACAGTTCGCCACCTTGAGCGCGTGAATTTCTGGTCTATTATCCCTATCCCTAAGTACCCCTTTGACCACGGCTATGCAGTCCTCCACGTTTTGGAAGTCCCAAAGTTCCGGAAATGTGTCACTCCAAAATGGCGCGACGACAATCGGGTGCTCGTACATCCTCGCGATCTCAATCTCCTCCCTTGTGCGGCTGTCGCCTGGTAAAGCCACGACGACGTCGGCGTCGTTGGCGTGGGACCGGGTCGTCACGGAGTGGGAACCGATGCGGATGGAGGGGGTACGCATGTACACGACTACCTCGGTGAACTCGTTGGGGTAACCTGGCATTTTGTAACCTGTGGGGGGAGGGGGGGGGAGGTGTGAGGTTCAGTTGTATCGTTTTATTCTCTCAATAAATATGAATCTTCCGAAGCGCATGTATGTCCCCGACCATCTCACCTTTCATTTCCTGAGCAAGCACCCCAATCGTGACCCCCTTCCTCCCCTCCACTCCAACGAATCCTTCGCTCGCCTTCTTCGCGACCCCCCCGTTCCCCCCCGTCATCATACAAAACCCGTTCTCCGCCAAAGCCTTGCCGAGCTCGTAGGATAGGGGGCTGTGGGAATCGGACCAACTGCCGATCACATGAATGATGCCAAGTTTTTTGTAAGGGGTTAGGGAGGTCATGGACGATGGGAGAGGAGGGGGAGAATGTGGGGGGGGAGGGAGAGGAGGGGGAGAATGTGGGGGGGGAGGGAGAGGAGGGAGCGAAGGTTTGACGTTACGGATGCGGGGACTAAAAAAATTGAGGGTTGAAAGTAATATTCATAGCTTAGATTGATCGGAATTGAATTGATTACCAGGTAAGTTTTTTTTTGCCTATCTCTCTTTCTTTGCTCATCTTGGGGAAGTTCGTTCGGTGGCGCTCCGAAGCTCGCTGATTAAACCGGTGACGGAAGACCATCAGGAGACAGTCCGTTAGCTCGACACCACAGCTCCATTTCTTAAATTTTAGCACAATGTATCATCAAAAAGTTTTGAATTAAAAGTCCAGAGACCTTCCCAGCATCACCGCGAGCGCCCTGGACTCTTCCACATCTTGTTCAAGTATCAGTGCCATGCAGTGGAGGCAGGCGTGAAAGTCTCCGAAGCTCAGTCTGACCTTTTCCTCTTCTTCGGCGTTCCCCATATCCCTGCTCTCGCCACTAACGTTGAGCCTGAAGAGTTCCATAGCTTGGACTCTTTCAATTTTGCTCTGCTCCTCATCCTCCTCCTCCCCCACCCCCTCTTCAAGAAGTTTAACATCCCTTAGGAACTGAAGGTAGTTTTCTTCGTCAATCATTCTCGCTTCCCCGTCCACCGTGGTACTAGCGTAAACATCGAAAATAGCCTTCAGCTGCTGTGTCACTTCCTCGTCCACCTCAGCCGCCCCCTCTTCCCCTTCCTTAGGATCTTCCTCCTCCACCTGCTCAACCTTTTCCCCACCAATTAGCTCACACACTACGTCCAGCATTTCCGGCACTCCACCCCCAGCAGCTCCCATCTCTTCCAATGCTAGATGCACAAACCTACAGATGCACCNGCTGCTGCCAGCCAACGCCGCGACGGCCAAACCGCAAGTCTCATGGATTACGAACGTACCCACGACGCCCATATCTGACAAGCTTGTGATGAACATTTGCGCCACTCCGCCAACCAAAACTGTCCTGAAGCTCGCCCCCTCTTGCTGAACCTCCCCTTCCCCCAGCTGCCCCCAGACCTTCTCCACAGCCCCTCCAACCTTCCACCAAATCTCAGAGTCAAGCACGCTCCCGCAAGTCGGGCAGGAGATCCCCTGGTAAGCAATCTCGTCTTGGAGCTTTTCCTCAAGCGCAGTCACTGCGATCCCGCAGACCCACCTTTTCCAGTAGTCCTCTTCCCCCCCCCCCCTCTGCGTCGCGAGCTTTTTCACTAAAATGGCCGCCTCCCCTAGAAGCAAGTACTGCCTTCCGCTTGTCATGACCATCCACGTGTCTAGCACGGCGCCGAGGCCAAGGTCACCCAGCCTAAGCCTGCAACTCGCCTCAATCGCATTTTCAACCAGAAAGATGATCTCCCCCTTGGGGGCGCCCATCCCCTTCTCGTTATCTTCCACCATCTTCGTCCCCACGAGCTCCAGGAAGCTCTCGAGCTCGTCCACCCCCGGCGAGTCCCCGACCCCTCGCTTCACCGGACTGTCCATGATCCTATTCTTGGACTTGAAGAAAATGCCTCCCTGGTTGTCCATGCACCTGAACAGAACATCCAAATGGGCCTCGACGTCGTCTGCCCCCCCAGTGCCTCCATGGGATTCAAATGAGTTGTCTATTTCGGCAAGGTTGAGGAACATACCGCACCTCAGGAGCGCCTCGCAAAAGTCGCTGAAGCTGAGGGGGGAAAGCGGAGAACCAACCCCCAAGATTGGAGGCACATCCAGAGAAAGGATGCAGAAGGTGAGCCAGCAGTCACCCCCCGAGTCTCTGAAGATGGATCGAAGGGTCGAAGAGGGTATCAAATTAGGCATGAGGTTGAGGTCCTTGGCAAAATCTAGCCAGTTCGCCTCAGTCATGCCGAGATCCTTCTTAATGTTGTCGACAGCCCACACCGCCCTCCTCTTCGTCTGCTTTTCGACGGGGCTACGAGAGGTCGAATTCGTGGTATCCCACTTGTCTATGTGCAAATCAACGGGGTGCAACTTCCCGTCCGCGTACCGGTTGAAGAGAGCCTCGAGGGACGTTTCGTGTTGCCTTATAAGACCTATGGAGAGGGCGTCGTAAATAGCAGGCCGGATGCTGCGCATGACCTGAGGCTTCCCGGAAAATACGGGAAAAATTCGATTCCGCAGAACGAAGGAAAGTGCCGTGTTGACGTTTGAATCCGAGTGATCCCAGCATTTCGCAAGGCGCCACCAGAACCTGCAGAAGACCTTCATCCCGGTTGCCTTGTTCAAACGGACCGCCCAAGTGTTCGTCAAAACCTTTTCGCCCTTGAACGCCTCGCCCTCGACCTCTCCCATGGCACCCTCGTAGCACTGGAGGACATCACAGAAGGTTAACTTGTTGCCCAACAGGCCAGCAGCGCGGCAAAGGGTACAAATGCTGTTGAAGTTCCACTCGGAACACAGAGCGCCGGGGGGGTGGAGGTAAAGGTACTGGAGCTCATCATCCTGCCCACCGAGGGCGGCGATCGGGGCATGTTCATCCACGAGAAGGGTGATGGCAGTGTCGTTGATTTGGGTCTTCGAGCAGAAATCCTCCAGGGCGTTCAAGGTCACTTCGATGAGCCTCATCGTCTTGTTTGAATTGCCGTTGCAAACAATCGAGGAGAGCTTTGCGATGAAAAGGCCGTACTCGAGGAGGGAAAGGTGGAAATTTGAGTAGGAAATGCCGCCGAATTTCGACAGCACCTCCGATTCCGACGTGCCGAGTACAGAGAAGAACGCAGCCATTACATCGAAAGGTGTGGGAGGGGATAGCTTCACAATGTCGAGGAGGGCGACAGCAATGTTTCCTGGAAGCTTGCAGTCCACCGAATCAAGGGTGGTCGATCTCAGAATGGGAGAACGGAGGGTCGGCGGATCTGTGACTTCGTCGCAGGATAGGCCTGTAGAGAAGGAGAGAATAACCTTGGAGTTGAGGTCCGCCAGGATTGAGAGGACGGAGGTGTGGAATAGCGGCTCCGTGGAAGACAGCTTGACGGAGTCTGGGGGGGATTCAAAGCCGTTGGGCAAACACTCCTCTTGCAGCACGAGGAGCGATTTGAGGACGAGAGAAGAGTTTGCGAGGAGGACTGAAGATGCAGGAATTGAGCACCGGTGCATTGCCAGAGTGGAAATGAAGGCGGCGAAAGGGACAAAGGTGAGGATGAAAGTTGGATCTTCACTCTGCGAAGGGGACGAGGGGGGGGGGGTTAGATGAGTCGTTGTGGTTTTGGAGGATATTTCAAGTCAGTCGGCTATTCTCACCTTTCGCTTCTTCGACTTGTTCGAGCCTACAACTGAGGAGCTGCGCTGATTAGCGCTCTTGGTTGGCTGATGGTACGTCGAGACCTTGTTGCGACTATCAGGACCGTCATCGGAATCAAGGGAGCGCTGCCACGACTCCGTCAGAAGGATAACGCGCTGCAGCTTTTTCGGGGTGAGCCTGGTGGAGGCTAGGATCTTGGAAGCGTGACAGAACGAAAGCAGCGTCATCACCGAAACACCGTCTGCGCCCCTGCCCCCCTTAGAGGCACCCCTAAAGCGGCTCTCGTTGTTGTTGTTGTTGTTGTTGTTGTTGTTGTTGTTGTTGTTGTTGCTATAACCGACCTGCGATTCAGGCTGAGGTTCCCTGGAGGACAGGATTTGATAAAGCTGGAAGAGGGCATTGCGCAGGGGCAGTTTCGCTTCAAATGCCTCCATGTTCGCTCTCGGGTCGGCCTGCCGGGACTTGGCAGGCTGCTTTTCATTTTGGGGGGGGAACACTATGTTGTTGAAAGCGGAGGAGTCGGTAACCAAGGTCGAAGGGACAGCGTCAACCATGTCATCGTCGTCGCAGAAAGGTGTGTCAAAAGGATTGTTGGCGGAGGGTTTGTTTTTTGCATCGGGCTCGAAGGAGGATGTGCCGCCGGGGGAGACACGGCCGGAGGCGATGTTGTAGGGGTCGTTCGAACCTATCGTGGAGTCATCGTGAGGAGAAGGAGGGGTTCCGTTGCCGCCGGAAGCTGGTGCAGGAGAGAGGAACATAATTTCGGCAGGATCCATGACGGAAAATAGGGAGGCGAGACAAGTTACAGCGGTCGAGTCAGGCAGCCCCCCTGAGAAGTAAGTGATTGAAATGACCGTTAAAATGTCGAGGAAGGAAGCAAATGTAATGTCTTTGGTCGAGTTCGCCGAGCAAACCAACTGGACAATCTTGTTAACGGAACGGAGGGAAAGATGGGATTTTGTATCGCCCACAACGTTGAAATGGGAGAGAAAGTCCAGGAAGGCGGCCTGATCGATGGTTAGGTCATCCTTCTTCTCAATTGCAGTCTGCCAGGAAGAGGTGACGATGGAAGGCGCGCAGGCCTCAACGTCGTCGCTGATGTAACCCCCATAGCGTAGGAAGACATAACGGAGGGGAGACAGGGCACTCTTTGCCAAGTGTTGCAGGACTTGAGCGTCGCACATTGGCAGGTTGAAGGAGGGGGGAGGGCCGCTCATGGAATGGGTGTTGGGATTGTGATTCCTGTAGAAGGTGTTCTGCACGCAGGTCCTTACGTAGTCGGAGGACTTCGAGGGAGGGAGGAGAGCCGCGAGTATCGGGATCGTCTTGAGAATGATCTGCTCAAAGGTTGGCAGGGGAGAGATGGGGTCGGGAGGGGAAGAGGCGTCAATGAAGATCCTAGCGTGTGGCAACGAGCGAAGCGGAAGGAAGCGAGTGTAGTCGCCGAAAGGGTCGTGTTAGCGGTTCAGGTCAACAGCAACTGGCCGCTGCTTTGTTGCTCATATAACATGACCCATGACCCATCACCTTTCCTCACCTGGCAGCCTCGTGATATCCGAGGCGAGAGTTCAGTATCCCCGAATCTCTGAGTAGCGCTAGGAAACGCGTGAGCGCTGGGAAGGTGGGGGGCCTCGAGTAATGGGCGATGGTGGAATGCAGTTGCTGCTTGGTTATCCTTTCCATGAGGGAGGTGAAGGTGTTGTAGACCGAGGAGATGATCTGACTATTGGGAACATCGGAGGGGGAGAGAGAGAGAGACGTGAGGACAAGGGTCTCGACAAAGCCCATAAAGGGGAGGGAGGCGGCGTCGTTGGAGCACCTCTTGGGGGCGGGGACGAAGTGGGTGGACGCGGAAAGGGTCAAGTCAAAGAGGGGGAGCAGCTCTTCGTTGATTTTTTCGCTCGAGTACATTGAGAAAAAAGTTCTGAGGAAATTGTAATACTCCTCGCGGTCTGCAACGAGCGAAGTGAGCAGCGGCAAGGGTTAAGTGTTAGTGGCGACGAGCGAAGCGATTGGGTGCTCTTGAGATAAAGCCCGCTCCTCCTCATCCTTACCTATCGTCACGGCTTCGTGGACGGTGGACTTGTGGGTGTAAGGGTTTTGGAGGTATATCTCCTTGGGGGAAGCAAAGTGTTTGAAAAGAGGCACCAGGGTGGGCTCCCACTTGGCCATCCCTTGGATCAGCAGGGGGTGCGATATCACCTCGGAAGACATGGCCAGGGCAGTGTTGGAGATTATCTGGAGCCTATTGGAGAGGGGGAGGAGATAGTCGTGGATGAGGTGGTGGATCTTGTACTGGGTGGGGTGAGAGTGCTCCGGAGGGGCGTCAATGGGAGGGGGCACAGGAGCGTTACGGGAGGCTGCCGAACCGCGCTTGGGGGGAGCAGCCTCAAGGATCGTGTGGTAGGGGATCGTGAGCATGTCGTAGAGGACAGGGAACAGCTGCGGGGGGGTGGGGGAAGGGGGGGTGGGGGAAGGGGGGGGTGGGGTTAATATTTTGATTGGGGTGGGGGGGGGGCGGGGGGAAGCAGCTCTCACCTGGTAAAAGGCCGTGTAGTCGAGGGATCCGAGGTACGAGGCGAGGTGCTCTGGCGAGGGTATCGCTGCGCGTGGGTTCGACTCAGAGAAGATCTTGGCCAGGGCCTGGGGCGCAGTGTCTGTTAGGGAGAGGAGGGCAGTAGGGGTGACGGTGGACGTGGGAGCGTGGAAACCTCCGCCTTCCCTGAGGAGAGACGCCAGGGAGGATACCTTATTGGTCGAGGGGGGGGAGGGGGATAAGAAGTAGCTCTCGTGAAGGTTGAGGAGGGAGACTGCGATCATATCCATGTGCTTCTTCTTTTGCCGAGCGTGCGGAGAAACGTAGTCCTTCATCGAATTCGCATGTGCGTTCGTGTTGCTGGTCGCGGAAAGGTAATTAGCTTGGTTGTGTGTTTGGTTGTTGAGAGATTTGTGTGAAGCAGCGTGCTGCTTTGCTTGAGAGACAGCGTGCTGCTTTGACCTGGGTACGTGAGGCCTCAAGGAACGCTTCTTACGCTGCATCATGGGTGTCACTATCGGAAAAGAAGGAGAGGGGTAATTTATTGAAAGAGGAGAACAGGTTCGGGGGTGTTTGTAGGGAAGATTGGATGAGATGAGGGGCAGGGGTGAAACGGGGGTAGAATGAGTGAAAGGGGACCGGGGAGGACCGAAGAGGCGGAAAATTCAACCCGGGGTGAAGATTGGACTTGGAAATGGAGAAAGATTGGGAAACCGATATGAATTATGAGGAGGAATTTTGTTTTGGGGAGGTGTTTAGGGATATTCGAGACTGAGGGGGGAATTTAAGGGGGAAATAGGATTGTAAGGTGAGGGAATAGAGGGGAGGAGGGAGAAAGGAGGGCGCGGTCGAGTTGGAAGGGGTTTATAGCTGGCCTACAGACTCCATCCACTTTTTTATAGGTCGTAACGGTGGTGCGGCCCATCAGAGGGAGGCAAGAAGGGGTAATGGTGGCGAAAGGGAAAATATATTCAATGTAACGAATCAAGGCAAATTCAACAAAATGAGCGAATTGTAGAGGCCCCAAAAAAAACACCCAGAAATTTCTCTGGGTTTTCTGCAAATAACCAGTTATTTGCCATAAGACATGAGTTACGTGATTAGACGCAAGCAATCACCATCCAAGGATAAAAAGGCATGGTCTGTACAGGTAAGAAACATTTTAGACATGATATCACCGCGTAGAACGGCAAATTTTCTTCCACCTCCGCCTCGGCATGGGAAATTTCCTCTCACCTCATTTCCCCAATTTTTCCACCCTTCAGGAGGACCAGTCCCTCTTGAACTACGTCAAAGAGTACGGTACAAGCTCATGGAGCAGAGTGTCTGAGTCTATCAAGACTCGGACGGGTAAACAGTGCAGGGAGAGGTACCACAACCACCTCGACCCCAATGTCAAGAAGGGAGGATGGAGCAAAGAGGAAGACGCCCTGATCCTCAGCCTGCAGAAGCAGTACGGGAACGCGTGGGCGAAGATTACCTCCTACCTCCCAGGCCGCACTGACAACGCTGTCAAGAATAGGTACTGGTCTGCCACCAGGTCCGCTGCAAGGAAAATGAAGACCACTATGAACAGGCAGCAGATGGAGGCTGGATGCGCAGACGGCGCCGCGACCCTCGCGGCCCCGCGCAAGGGCAAGGTTTGCAGCGTAGAGAAGGAGAATAAGTCCGGCAACAACGCCTCGGTTAGGAAGTTGAAGAAGAAGAGCAACAGCAGCAGCAACAGCAGCAGCAGCAGCAGCATCAGCTGCAGCGCCCAGCAACAACCTTCCAGCCGGCCCTTCTCCTTCGTGCCCCCCTCCCCTTCCAGGGCCCGCGCCCACTTTCCCCTCCCCCCCCCCTCCGTGGTCCTTCTCGCCGAGAAGATGAAGAGGCAGGACGACCTCAACAATTCCGGGATAGCCCTCGCGCCCTCCATCGTGGCGGTCGACTACCTCAGCGACGAGGAGATAAGCTCCCACTTCATGAGCGGGTTCTCAGGGGGGACCGTCGTCAGCACCGAGAGCGAGGAGGAGAGCGACGAGGAGAGCCTGGGGGGCCGCAGCAGTGAAGAGAGCGAGGTGCTGGACATGACGGACTTCTTCTTCTTCAACTTTAAGGAGGAACCCTTCACGTCATTCTACGACGAAAATATCATCATCCCGCCTCTATATTAGAGGACTAGTAGGGGAAGGGTGGGGAAGGAGGGGAGATTGGTGGGTTGCAAATTTCGTTGAGAATTAAGTTTTTCCGATTGCTACCTTCTGTTAGAGATAGATGCGATGTGTGGATTTCGAGCATTGGAAGCCCTTTCTTTGGGCGCTGGGTCGACGGACAAGTTTGTTTCCTGGTTTAGTGTGTTCAACCGTCTTTGTGGGGAGTTGTTGTTGGTTCGGGGGTGAAAGGAGCTGAGGATTGTGGAGAGTCGCCTTTGAACTGGGGACCCGCTAGTGGCGGGCAACCAGGGGGAGAAGGGACGCTAGTGGCGAACGGCCTCCACGAACCGATAAATCCGAAGAACCCGAACGACGTGGAGAAAAAAGAGACGGGAGGAGCAAACCAGAGCGGCAGACTGACTAAATGCGTGGCAGCCTTAAATGGTTCCGCAGGTGTCGGCAAAACGGTTCATTAATAATTTGGACTGCAGACTGTGTTTTCGAGCGAAAAATGGGCTTCGTTTTGGAAATTACTTTTTCGTGAAGAAGCGAATCGGTGAAAGCGAATCCTCCCTTTCTCTCTCTGTACCCCACTCTTTCCCGTTAACCATGCCACAAGCCGCAAGATGCGCAGCTTCATAATAGTAATGATGATGCCTCAGCGCTTCTTTCCTTTGCTCCCTCTCTTCTCAGGTTTTACATGGCCTCGACGAGGTCGGTTCCGTTGGTCGCGAGGGCGATCCCGATCCTGTCGTTGTCCATGTCGAAGACCGTGTAGTACTTCCTCATGAAGACGTCCCCGAGGATCCACCCCAGCCCGACCTCGGAGAGGTCCATCCCGAGCATGAGGAGGATGCAGATGGGCCCGTCCGCCAGGACGAGGTTCTCGGACTCCACGGTGTAGAGCTTTCCCCCGATGGTGATCTCGACGTCTGGGATGTCCTTGTTGCACCCTACGATGTACTCCCCCGTGGACTTCATCTTGTGCGCGCCCATGGCGGAGGCGATCTCATCGATGGCGTCTTCCGGACCGACGAGCATGGAGGTTCCGGAGTCGACGATGGCCTCCCTCGTGTCGGCGGTGGAGACGTCCTCCCCGTTGACGCCGACGGAGTCGACAGTGAGCTGCCAGTACGCAGGCTTGGAGACGGGGTAGTAATCGAGGTCCCCGGTGTAGTGGTTCTCGTCGATTCCACCAATGGTGAGCTCGCCGTCGTACCCCTCCATGCACTCGGGAAAGCAAGGCTTGAGGCCGCCGAGGTAGAAGGCGAAGAGGGACTGGTCGATGATGCCGTTGGCGTGGAGGCGGGAGAGGGGGGTGGGGACGCAGTTAGGGATGTAACCCTCCGAGGAGTTGGGGTCACCGCAGACGGCGAGCTCGTCATAGGCGAGGCCAAGGATGCCGTCGAACTGGGGGGGGGGAGGGGGGGGAGTGGAGAGTGGAGTGGGGCGGGGGGAGTTAGTTGGCAAGGGGAGGGACAGGGACAGTGACAAGGACATACGCTCGCTGACCCCTCACCTTCCCGACGGAGTAGCCAACTCCCATGCCCCCGGCGTCAGTGATCTCCGCAAAGCCCTGATCCTCAAGCTCGAGGCCAGCCCAGTTGAGCGTGTCCTGGGAGATGTAGCCTGTGCAGGCCCCGCTGCCGTACTCGATGTTGAAGGCCGTACCGTTGGCTGCGTAGGTTGAGGAAGAGGAGGAGTCGTACTTGGGGTGGGAGCGGCAGTTTGAGGAGGTGCAGTCCTTGGATGCGACCCAGAGGTTGGCAGAGCCAGAGTCGAAGATCACGTTGAAGGTCTGGGCGGGGGAACCGAGGGAGACCTCTCCGTAGTACTGTGCGTTCTCGTAGTTGGAGACGACAACATTTCCAGAGTCCTGAAGGCCAAGCTCCAACTTCTCCTGAATGACCTCACGACGGTTTGCGAGGAAGTCCTCATCATTGTGCTTCTTCATGGGAACACGGACAAGAGCCGCGGCGCTAGAGAAAAGTGAAAGGAGAGCGAGGGAAGAGTACTTCATCTATAGAGATTTGAGGGCGAGAAAGGAGTGATTTTGATGTGAGTGAGAAGGGCGGCGAGGGGAATGTTCAACCGTTAAGGGGTAAGGAGTATAGTGACATGATAGAGGGTTCAGTATGTAAGATATATGAAGATGATTCAGACAGTTAAGTAATCAAGAATTGAAACGAGCGCCACAAACCTTTTATAATATTAATGATCTTTTCATCTCGCGACTTCGAGACACGGAACGCAATTTTTGAGTTTCAGTTCATGTTTTAGGATCCTATATGAGCAAGTTGATTGCTTTCCCAAAGTAACACACATATAGTTAGAGTTGACAGCGTACTAGAGGGACCCCTAAACCACGCCAGGGCTCCAATTACAGGTAAAAATGCTAACAAAATAGCACAAAATGGCCACCATTATGATACTCATCGTCCAAACTAGCCGCTCAATCTGAGCGTTAGTGTCACTACATAGGAGAAGGTTCGGTTAGTAAAAAAAGAAAAAGAAAGGTCGTTGATTCCATCTAGAAATTGACCCAAAGAAAAAGCAAAGGAAGGGCCAAAGTATCTGTTGGTGTGCTCTTCAAATAAGCCTAAAAGTCAAGGCTTACAGATGTTTAATATCTTCGATAATACTACTATCTCCTCTACAATACATCATAATAGCGTATCAACAGCAATAAATGGTGCGTCGAATTCTTTAAATGCCTCAAAATCAACCAGCTTTGCCTCGAAGCTAAAGGAAATAGAAGCCTTGGCAATATCTAAAGCTAAACAACAGCTACAAACAAATAACCACAACATTGGGCAAGTAAAAGGGATGAGAAAGGGGAACACCAACTATTCAGCTCAAAACAACAAAGGAGGAGCCAAAAATAGGAAGAACAAGGAAGCTGTCGGGGGGAGGCTTGGAAAGAAGAAAAAATTCAAGGGAAAGGGAGCAAATGGAGGGAAAAGTGAGGGGGGAATTGGGGAGATGGGGATAATCAGCGCAGACGAGGGGGAAGGGATGGAGGATTTATCGAGGTTTAAAGGGAAGAGATTGGAGAAGGTGAGAGGAGGGCTTGGAGTTAGTGAAATAGGGTTAATTAAACCCATACGCAAGCAAGCGAGGATACAAAGAGAAAGACAACAACACACACGGCATCATCACATTCCAGTATTTCCCTTATCCTCATCCTTATCCTCATCCTTATCCTAATCCTTATCCCCCCTCACAACTTCAGATCCTCGCTCAGCGTAGAGCAGAATCAGAAAAGGCCGCCCGCCTAGCCCACGAGGCCTCCCGCGCCGCCTCAGTTGCCAACCTCCAAACCTCCAACGACGCTCACCTCCTCGGTCTCCTCCAGCCTGACGTAGACTCCTCCTGGGTCGCCCAAGTTACTTCTAGTGAGGGCGAGAAAACCAGCCCCGAGAAGTCCCCCGTCCCCCTCTCCGCCTCCCAGGGGGGCCCCAAGAGGAGGCGACCCCCCCCGGGGAGGTCGGACGCAAAGTCGTGCCTACTGGGATCCCTCCAGGCCCTCCCAACGTGCCCCCGAGACGTGGGTGACGCCCACCCCAAGGAGGTCGACGTGCGGTACCAGGAGGGTAGGGTTCTCGTATGGGGACCGGGAGGGAAGAGACCCGTTTATTACGACGGGGGGGACGACGAGGATGATGAGGGGGAGGACGATGATTTGTTTTTGGAGGGGAGGGAAGGGAAGGAAATGAAGAAGAAGGAAAGAGAGAGGATTAAGAGGAGGAAGAAAATCGAGAAGAGGAGGTGAGGACAACGGCAAGAGGACGAGAGGGGGGGGGAAGGAAAGATGAGAAGCTGAGCGAAGAAGACAAATTTTGTAAGATTGAGAGGACTGTGAGGACGGCATTCTCACACGCCGTCTTCTCCTAAAAACAACCTTCGCCCATCGCTTCGCTCGTCTTTCGCTTAGGATGAAGGAGAAAGAAAGGGAGAACACGATGGAGGGTATGATCAGGGAGGTTCAGGCTCGGGTCATGGGCCTCGATGGGGGTTCCCAAGGGTCCGACCCTTCCGGTTTCTGGGACGCTTCGAGCCTCTCGTTACTCTGGAAGGCCAGGAGGGATACCGCCTTAACCCACGACGAGAGCGCTGAGGGGTACTGGTCCGAGATCTCTCGGAGGGTTGGGAGGAAACACATTAACGCAGAGGAGTGCGAGAGGAGGTGCAGGGAAGGGATGGGGGACGTAAGGAGGAAGGGGTGGGGGAGGGAGGCGGCAAAGGTCATCAGGGAGAGGTGAGAGCTTGCGGGGGGGGGGGGGGGGGAGAGGAGGGATAAAGGGAAAGACCATTGCAAGGGCGAGGGGTTCACGGGACATCGACAACCTACTACGCAGGCACACAACCTACTACAATCGCCAATACTAATCTCCGGGACCCCCCCTTTAACCCCCCCCCTAACCCCCCTCTTCCCCTTGCAGGACGATTATGGAACAGGGGGGCATGGGTAAGGGGGATGATATTGTTCAGGACACTGCGCTCTCGCTTGGCCAGTCCGAAGCTCCCTCCTCCTCGATGGACATGTTCGCCGGTATCTCGTTCGGGAGCGCGGTCAAGGGGAGCCCCGCCAGCGTCACAAGCTCGGACGGGGAGGAGCTGGAGAGCAGCCTGGAGATGTTCGAGGACTTTCTAGGAGGAGGGAACGGCATCATGAGGGGCAAGGGATGGGAGGGGTACAAGGACGGGTTCGCAATGAGGAAGGTCAGAAAGAGGTGAGAAATTCGGATGGAGGAGGGGCTAGTGAGGAAATGAAAGACGGGGGGAAGGTGCGCACAATCCTAACAACCCTTCAATCGTCACTCTGCTTCATTCCACCGCAGGAGCAAGAAGACTGGGAAGCTTTACTACAAGAAGGCCAAACTCGAGGAGGGAATGGTGGACTTGACCAACTCCTTCTCCGATGAGGATGGATTTTCCGTCGGCGGTGAGGGAAAGGTCGGGAAGAAGGGTATCGTTTGGAACGACATCAAGGCCGAGGGTCGGAAGGACGGAATCAAGGTCGTGCTAGATAAGGAGGGAAACGTTAAGGTCGACATGAAGCAGGAAGACGACATCGGAATCGAAGATTTCGAGTACGACAGCGACGGGGAGATCGTCGAGGACATGATCTGAGGATTATTATTAATGAAAGGGAGAGAGAGAAGGGAGAGGTTTTAAGATTTACATGTTTGTACGAATAGAAACCCTAAGGGATGAGCTTGGTTTGGCTTGGGGGGGGGGGGGGGGAGGCGGGGGGGGAGCAGAGAGGGATAGAATTGTCGATTGGAAAGGCCGAAGTCATTAGCTTAGTGTTCCGAACCTCATCCTTGCTGCCAGCCCGTCAAGCCCCCCCACGCGTCGCTCATTTTACCGTGTCGTTCCTTCGGTCTCCTCGTCCATTCCCATTCCTGTTCACTCCTCCCCCTTCCTTGGGAAGAAGCGATCCTTGACTGAAGATAGAATGTCGTTGGGAATAGAAAGACCACTGGCTTATTATGGCGGTTCAGCGCTTTGGCGACCAAAGGTGAATGAGGGAGGGCACCGGGACGGCCCTGGGAGTTTAGTAAATAGTAAATGCAACCAACTTTGTATCAATTTTTTATTGGAAAAGAACCAAGAATAGCGAAAACTTAGAGGTGAGGACGTACGAGGAGTGACCACTGTCCATTAGTTGGCGCGTTTAATGCAAAAGAAACACAAATTCGGCCGTATATAGAAATTTCAGATTGAGTCCCCCGAAACCAGTAAATTCCGAATCCAGGGATTATTCATCTTCATGAGAACCCCGACGGGATTTTAGCTACGCTCCGGGCTTACATTGTCCTCCGTCCGGACTTTCTGACGTCTTTTGACGAATATTATCACCCTTTATCCCTCACCACCTCCCCCCCTTTCCCATTCCCGTCCTCAGCTAAAGTAAACCCCAAGAATTAGCCCCTGTAAGCTTCATTGAAGGTAAGAATATGCATGGAGACCCAAGCTCGGGTGGTACGAGACGTAAATTGAGGAAGAAACGACCGCAACGTAAAAATACAAGCTGAGCTCAAATCCACCTTGGTGCCTCGACCAGGACGGTGGGGTTGGTTGACTGCACTGGAGTCAATTGCCGTATATTAATGAGCGACAGCTGTTGTTGCCCCTCAAAACCTCGCCGCGACCGATACCGTTTCAAAAAACATCTCACTTATCCCCAAACTACCCTTCCACCTTTCAGCCTTCCTGTCACTTCCCCCCCTCTTGAGCATGAAAGTTAGCCCCAAGCAGGAGGACGACCAAGTCATCGCCGTAAACGACAACGAGAGGGGCCCAACTGACCAAGCAGAGAATTTCGACGTCGAGAGCGAAGTAAACGAGGGGATTGTAGGTGCTCCTGACGATATTGTTGAGTTGATCAATGACAATGATATGGAGAAGGGACGCGTTACTCGCGTCAAAGATCCCCACGGCGAGCTTGACGACGCCGAAAATCTGGAGGATAAAATAGCCGAGGGGAGCCAGCTGTCCCCAGTCAAAATGAGCACTAAAGACAGCCCCCAGCAGGAGGACAAGCACATTGTAGCCAGCAGCGACGTCGAGAATGGCCTCCAGGACCACGACTTCGCCAGTGAGGCAAACGAGGCGATATTTGGTGCTCCTGACGATGTTATTGACTCTATCGACGACAGTAATATGGAGAATGGATGGGTTTTTCGCGGCGACAATCCTCCTGACGGCATTGGTGGCAACGAAAATTCAGTGGAGGAAAAAGCCGAAGGAAACAAAGCATCCCTCGTAGGCATCGGCGGAGCCACCCAGACTGATGAGGAGATTGACCGAGCTGCACTAGAGGCGCTCACCAACATAATTAGGAACGAGCCACAAGATTACACCGAGGAGGAGAAGCAGGCAATCAGGAAGGGGAAGGAGTTTTATGAGAAATGCAAGGAGGAGGAGAACTTTGATGAGCTGAAGAGTCCTGATGAGAGGGTCAAGATGAAGCTAGTTCATGTTGATGGGGCAAGCAGTGGGACTGGTTTTGCCACTACTGTGGTTGATGCTAGTGTGGAGGAGTGTGCAGCAAATATAATAGTCGGTCTAGACAGCAGGGAGAAGGTTAAGAAAGCTAAGAAGAAGGCAGTGACCTTATTGAAAGTCATCAAAGTAAATCCACACACCATCTACTATGCAACAACGAGGGAACTAAGTATCCCTGGTTTCGCTCCACGTGATGTTCGGAGTAAAGTTACCTGGTTCAAACAAGATGACGGCAAAGTTGTCATTGATGTTAGAGACACAGAAGAACTACACAAAGACTACCCTGTGAAGGCTGGTAATATTTTATCAAAGATTCACACAGTATGGGTTTTTGAGCCACTTGGCCCTATTGGAGGTGTGCCACAAACATCAGTCACTTTCACAACAAAGGTAGACCTTGGTGGTAATTTCTTCTCCTCCATCGTGAACAAGATTGCACCAAGGTTTCTTGCACAAGTCTCAGACTTGAGAAAGAAGTTTGATAAGAGCAAAGAGATTGATGCCTTCAAGAGACAGCAGATCATTACAAAGTTTGAGGAGATTGCAATCGAGGGAGCACCAGGGATTCAAAGTCACTTTGATGAGATTCATGGAGCTCAAGAGATCAGTAGTGTTTTGTCTGGACATACATTGATAAAGGCAGAGAAGGGAATGGGATGGGGGAAGACTTCAATAAGTGTAAGAGCATCCCACAAGGAAGTTGCAGCATTTTTCTGGGACCTTAAAAGCCGAGCTGACTACCAGCTTGAGCTTCACAGAGTTAACAACAACATACTTGTAATCACAGGTAACCAAGAAGTATTTGCACCAAAACACTCACTGAGCTCACTGAGCAGTACCAGGATTGACTCAAACGCAAGCTCACTGAGCAGTACCACGATTGGCTCAAAAACAAAAGCATTCACAGCTGTGAAGTTTTCTGAGGCTGGCCAGATGAAGACAGACATTGAAATTATGACTAGAAATAAGGGTTTAGGAAAAGCTACCAGCAAAAAGAGTGTAATTAAGCACCTAAGCATGGTAACTGATGCTGCTTACTACTTTGATAATCTGCTTAAGAGCACAGAAGCAGGGGAACAGGATGGGAGGAGGTTTGGAGAGCAGCTGATGGAGAGAGCGAAGAAAAGGAAAGTCAGGGACAGTAAGGTAGAGGTCGTGAGGGAATTCATTGCTGCCAATAAGGCACTGAGAGAGATTACAGAGCAGCATGGTTTCATGAGAACTATGCTGTATGCTGTGGTTATGAACAAATTTAAAAGGAGAGCAACAAATGAGGGAGAAGATAATAGTGAGGAGGAAGTTAGGGGGTGGGAGATTGGGAGTGCAATGACAGCAGTCATGTTGACTACAGCAACTGCTGCTCATGCAGTAGATGAATGGGCACATCAATTCACTGAAGTGCAAGAAGTCATGAATGAACAAGAGTGGTTAAGGCCCATGCTTGAGGAGATAGTTATGGAACTATTTATGAAGTCTACATTTGGCTTAAAGGCAAGAGTTACTGTTGGGGCTATTACTAGTATGTCTGATTTGCTGACTGATGTTTATGTAACGTACATGTTTTGGAGCGATGAGAAGTATGGGTACTTTAGGGCATCTTTGGCAAGTTTGGCAGTGTCAATTGGGTTTCAAATGTTTTGCGTTTGGGTACAGAATAGAAAGTTGGGGATGGTGAGGGTGATGAGGGAATTGTTTCCTATTTTGATTGGCTTTAAGCCTGCTGTTGATGCTTACAGGGTGGCAACTGGAGCAAAGCAAGAGGTTGGGACTGCAGTTGATGCAATGTTTGAGATGACTTACATGAAAGTTTGTGAGATGTTTGCTGAGGCAATCCCTGGAGTCATCATCCAACTTATGGCTATAGCAACAAATGATGGAGATGTTGGAACTTCAGCATGGCTTTCAGTTGCAGTGTCAGCAATTACAACAGGTTTTGCCTCTGCAACAATAAGTTATGACTGGGACACAGACCCTGCTAAGAGAGAAGAAACACCAGACTTCTATGGGTATATACCAGCAAAAGCAAGTAAGAGAACAATAGTATTTGTTTCGATGTTGCTCTTGTCAGCAGGGATGCTTCTCATAAGGTGTACAACAATAGTACTTCTTGGGTTGATGGGAGGTAGTTGGGCTTTTCTCTACATCGGAGCTGACCTTGTGCTGTACATTTTTGTTAAGATATTGAGAGGGGACTTCTGGTACTGGTTGCCATTGGGAGGCAACATAGAGATTGTGAGTAGTATTCTTGTCAGAGTGATTGTAAAGATCATTGTAGACTTCACTTCAATGGTGCATTTTAGACATCCTAACGAAGTTGGAGGAGCTTACTGGTTGTTTGGTCTTTTGTTGACAATGGGAAGCCTTCCAGTGTCAATGTATTTAGCCTCACCTTATGTTGATGAAAAGGCAATTGATATAGCATCATTTATAGTGAAGTATTTCATACTAATAACTACTCTATGCTTTGCTGTCTTCTTTTTGAACATTGAGAAGAAGTACTGGCAATCCTTCTGGAGCATACAGTTGTCAAACGACTATTCAATGGCATATTTCCTTGAAGGAGAAAGTGATGCTATTAAGATTCAAGTCTTCGGATGCTCAAGGCATCATTGGGTCTCAATTGAAGGAGAAATTAAGAAATGGATTGAATTAAACTGGGCAAAATGGGAAGAGGAGCAGCCAGAGTGGTTTACTGATGTCATAAAGGCTACAGTGCCTGTAGAGTTCATTCCAGGAGATGGAGATGCTAGAAGGAGAGAGAGTGTGAGAAGAGCAAGTGTTGATGCTGAAACTGAGGGTGGTCTAGCAGGTGCTTTTGGAGCAAGTATTAGGAGAGCAAGTGTTGGCTTGGGTAACGGAGGTGCATTGGTTTCTTCACACGCTGTGAATGATACTACAAATGACTATACAGGTTTAGATCCTAAACAAATAGGACAGTTGTTGGGTGAGCAACTGATTGTTGCATTAAGTTTCAGGAAGAAGGGAATGACAAAGGAGGAAGCTGTCAGGTCATTTATAGGGTCAAACTACATTCCGAGACAGGCTGCAGAGAAGTACACGTTTGTCACACCAATGCTTGGCGCTGTTGTCAAGAACAAGCTGTGCAATTTGAGGAAGGTAGAGGGTAAGGCTGTAGAGCTGGGAGAGAAGGGAGGAAGGGAGATTGGAGAATCTCTAGCAAGGAGCTTAGCTATTAATACTCAGCCTGTTGCTGGGGTGGATGCCTTCATCTTAAATTTCCCTGCTTTACAGGAGCTTGATGAGGAGTATGAATGGTTCAGACCTATGCTTGAGACACTTAGCTACAGGCTTTTGGAGGAAGTTCCTTGGGGGTTGAAGGCGAGAGTGACTGTTGGGGCTATCACTAGTATGGCAGATTTGTCAACTGATGTGTATGTGACTTACATGTTTAGAAGCGATGAGAAGTATGGGTACTTTAAAGCATCTTTGGCAAGTTTGGCAGTGTCAATTGGGATTCAAATGTTTACTGTTTGGGGACAGAATAGAAAGTTGGGGATGAAAAGGGTCTTAAGGGAATGGTTTCCTATTTTGATTGGTTTTAAGCCTGCTGTTGATGCTTACAGGGTTGCAACGGGAGAAAAGCAAGAGGCTGAACAAGCACTTGATGCTATGGCTGAGTTGACATTCATGAAAGTGATTGAGATGTTTGCAGAAGCCATACCTGGAGTGATTATCCAACTTATGGCTATTGCAACGAGTGATGTAAGGGTTGCAGATGCAGCTTGGGTCTCACTTTCAGTTTCAGCATTGACAACAGGCTATGCATCTGCAACTATCAGTTATGACTTTGATACTGATCCAGTGAAGAGAGAGCATTTGCCTGACTTCTATGGGTATGTGCCTGCAAATCCCACAAAGAGATCTATCATATTTTGTTCAATGATGCTCTTCAGTGCATGTATGCTTGTGATAAGGTGCATGACAATAGTTGTGTTAGGGCTACTTGGTGGTAGATGGGTCTCGTTGTATATTGGGGCTGATCTTGGTCTGTATTTGTTGGTAAAGTTCTTAAGAGGAGACTTTTGGTATTGGATTCCTGTTGGTGGCAATGTAGAAATTTTGAGTAGCATTGTTGCTAGGGTACTGATAAAAGTGGTAACAGACTTCACATCGATTGTGCAGTTTAGGCACCCCAATGAGGTAGGAGGAATCTATTGGACATTTGGATTTGTGTTGAGCATAGGAGGTCTTCCAGTAGCTATAATACTAGCTGAAAAGGTCGACATTGCAGAGGACATTTCTACATTTGCATGGAAAGTAGTTGGAATATTGACACCATGCACACTCTTGTTGTTTGCTGTAATTCTTTTTAGCATTGAGAAAAAATACTGGGGCACCTTCTACAGTTTGGAGAGAGGAAAAGATGGTGCACTTGCCCGCTTTCGTAACTCAAACGATGATAAGAAAAAGGCAACAGCAATTTTTACAAACTCAAAACATTATTGGAAATCAATTGAAGACGAAGTAAAAAGTTGGGTAGAGACAAATTGGGAGAGATGGGAAGAGGAGAAGCCAGAGTGGTTTACTGACGCAATGAGAGCTAGAGTACCAGTTGAATACATCCCAGGAGCAAGAGATGCTAGAAGGAGAGAGAGTGTTAGGAGAGCAAGTGTTGATGCTGAAGCTGAGGGTGGTCTAGCAGGTGCTTTGGGAGCAAGTATTAGGAGAGCAAGTGTTGGAGGCGCTGATGGTGGAGATAAAATAGGGGTAGGAGGTGGGAAGGCTAAAGTAAGCAGTGTTTCGCCGATAGAAGATGAGGATATGGGGAGTAACTAAAGGGAAAGCAAACTTTGAGGATTAAAATGATTTGCTTTGGTATTGTTGTGACTATAGTGCTTTAGGTGTATGTTGATTATTAAGGGAATGTTAAAGTAATTTGTGAGTATTAAGGAAGTGTAGTAGATGTGTATGGAGTTTTGAAGAGTTGTGGCAGCGATAGATATAGTTGTTTGTGAGTATAAAGGAAGTGTAGTAGATGTTTATAGGATAAATAAAAAGAGGGTGAGTGTGGTTATGGAGAAGAGAGAGAGAAATTGAGGGGAAAGAGTGGTGGAGAGGAGAGTATAAGGTTTAGTGGTGTAAGTGTGTGTAGGTAAATGTTAATAGAGTTTAAAAGAATTAAAGGAAAAGTTATAGTGGTTTGTTAGTATAGTGGAAGTGTAGAGAAGTGTATGGGGATGAATAAAAGGAAGGAGAGTGTGTTTGTAAAGAGAAGAGAGAGTCGTTGAGGGGTGAGAGTAGTGGTTTGTGAGGTATAATGGAAGTGTAGTAGATGTGTATTGGGATGAATAAAGGAGTGTGAGTGTAGTTGTGGAGAGGAGAGAGAAAAAGAAAGGGGTGAGAGTAGAAGAGTGGAGGATATATTGTAGAATGGTGTGTGTGTGTG